>CM076581.1:136756624-137010101 GCA_034641835.2 Pinus albicaulis
CATATGTGACATTGGTGACGGACCTTAAAGGTCCGTCACAAGCATGACCCTCACCAATGTGATTTTTTCTTGTAGTGGAGGAAGAAGAAAATGAACAAGAAGAGGATATACACCAGGAACCAGACATAGAAGGGGAGGAAATGAATCCGACCATATTGTGTAATGCACTGGCAGGAATTACCACTCCTCAAACTCTCAAGATAGAAGGACATATCAAGAAGAAGAAGATAATAGTGTTGATTGATTCAGGTAGCACCCATAATTTTATTCATTGTAAGGTAGCCAAGGAATTAAATTATTTCCTATACCCAGCACCAGAATGTCAAGTGATGGTTGCAAATGGACGAACTATAAATTTCTCTATAAAATGCCATAATATCAAGCTAACCATGGGGGAATATGTATTGACTAGTCCAATGCTTTCCATTCCTATGGGAGGTGTTGATGTTGTACTGGGAGTACAATGGTTACAATATTTGGGGACGATAGCTTTTAATTTTCAAGAACTTTTCTTGAAATTTCTTTCAAAAGGAAAGGAAGTCGAATTGTAGGTTATTGCGGGGAAGCCGGGAAAGATAATAAGCTCTAATGTCATGACAAAGCTTCTAAAGAAAGAACAACGAGGCGTAATTGCACAATTATGCTCACTAGAAGTTCCAACATCAAAATCATCTATTTCTGCATATCTCCAACAAGTCTTGGAAAATCATTCAAAGGTGTTTGAAACTCCCAAAGGAATCCCACCTATTCGTGATCATGATCATGCTATTCATTTGATTCTAGGAAGTGTTCCTCCAAACATCAGGCCTTATAAATATCCTTGTGTCCAAAAGAGCGAAATTGAACGTATGATTGCAGTAATGTTATGTATAATTAAACCTAGTCAAAGTTCTTTCTCTGCTCTTGTAGTATTGGTACACAAGAAGGATCGATCATGGCGAATGTGTCCAGATTATAGGGAGCTCAATAAGCTCACCATTAAAGATAAATTTCCCATTCCTGTGATTGATGAATTATTCGATGAATTACATGGAGCAATTTATTTTACCAAGTTGGATCTTCGTTCAAGATATCATCAAATTAGAATGAAGACTGAAGATATTCCAAAAACAACATTTTGAACTCATGAGGGTCATTATGAATTTTTGGTCATGCCTTGTTGCCTTACCAATGCACCTTCTACATTTCAAGGGTTGATGAATTCCATTTTCAAACCCTTCCTTAGAAAATTTGTGCTAGTATTTTTTGATGATATACTAATCTACAGCAGGTCTTGGAAGGATCATGTTGAACATGTTGACAGGGTGCTCAAACTATTGCCGGAGAAACAATTATATGCAAAAACATCCAAATGTTTCTTTGGAGTACAAGAGGTGGAATATCTGGGTCATATTGTATCTCATGAGGGTGTTAAAGTAGACCCTAACAAAATTAAAGCCATTAAGGAATGAAAATTCCCCACAACCATAAAGCAGTTGCGAGGATTTCTCGGGTTAACAGGGTATTATCGCAAGTTTGTTAAGAATTATGGGAGAATAGCAGCACCTCTAACAATATTATTGAAGAAAGATGCATTTTCATGGACTCCTGAAGCAACTAAGGCCTTTGAACGTCTTAAAGAGGCAATGTGCCTAGCACCGGTCTTAGCTACACCAGACTTCACAAAAACCTTTATTGTGGAATGCGATGCCTCGGGAAATGGAATTGGTGCAGTTTTAATGCAGGAAGGAAGACCCATTGCTTTTGAAAGTCGTCCAATCAAAGGAAAGTATTTACAGAAACCTATTTATGAGAAGGAAATGGTAGCAATACTGCATGCACTAAATAAATGGTGAACTTACCTAATGGGAAGACACTTCAAGGTAAAAACTGATCATGATAGTCTTAAACATTTTTTGGAACAAAGACTATCTTCAGAAGAGCAAGAAAATGGGTGTTACACAAGACTTGTCGTTCGTCTGCAATCCCCATCTCACCCATTGGAGGGTCGTTTCTGTGACCAATAAGTAGTGTCATGCCTTGCAAATACCATCATTGTATCCCTTTCCATGAGGACAACATTCCTTCTGTTGATCATTTCCCGAGAAGACCCCTAAAAACACCTATTTTTTCCTTGGTGCTGGTAGGCCGTTATGTACTCGCGCCAATGAGGAAAATTAACACTGAGCCCGCACAAATTGGCGCTCTGTCCCAGTTAAGCACCTGCGCCAATCTGCTTTTGGAAAGTTTTAAAAAAAAGAGGCGAATTTTCAATTACAACAACTTCGTGGGTGAGTCATCAGGAGTGGTTTCGATTGAATAACCACGACCTTCCTCCTTTGGCCTCTTGTTTCCACCTTATGGGAACCTCCAAGGAATAAGGCCTCCTTCCACTATCGTAGGATCCCAACCCCTCCTCCTCTCCTCTATAAATATAGCTCTCTATCCACTGGGACAGAATGAATGTAACAGCAGCTAATCACCAAGTTCCCAAGAGCCATCAGAGCCTTATGCTGCAAGAGCCTTGATTCATTCCCTTAAGGCCAAATCCAAGCAAAGAGATTATTGTCGAGACATCTGAAGAGAGAGGTTTGTCCCATCCCCGACAGGACTTTTCGAGACGTGTTCCGCTGGCAACCCTCCGAAGGAGAATTCAGAGTCAGAGCTATGGTTGTATTCTTCTTTGATTGATTAATGATAAGCGACTATTGGCTATGGTTCCACTCCTATTGTTGATTATGATGATGAGTTATGTCTTCTCTGACTGACATATAGTTGCATATACTGGATTTTACGCTTGCGTTTGTTTTGTTTCTTACATGTGCAGGTGTCCGATCACGGAGATCATGAGGATTGTGACCTCCGTAGCCAAGGAACAGAGCGCTACTTTCTGCGTTTACGCGTAGTTGGATTCCGTGTAAGATCTCTATCACTAGTTGGTTTTATTTGCAATTAGTAACCCGCACTATAGCGTGGCAGATTTACTGTTACAGACCTGGGCTTGGGCTAGTAGGGATCACGGCCTTACGTAGGGATTTACCTCCACAACAATGGGTCACAAAGATGTTGGGTTATGACTTTGAAATAATCTACAAAAAAGGAAAGCTTAATGTTGTTGCAGATGCACTCTCAAGAAAGAATGAAGAAGTGGAAGCATTGCTTTGTGCCATTTCTATCAACGCGTTGGGAGGAGATTTCAATGGATTTTATCACAGGTTTACCTAAGTCCGAAGGAAAGTGTGTCATCATGGTGGTAGTTGATAGACTTACCAAGTATGCACACTTTTGTGCATTATCTCATCCATTTAAAGCAAGTACAGTTGCTACTACATTTATGGATAGAATTCAAAAGCTACATGGAAGCCCAAGGGTTATCGTGAGCGACAGAGATCCCATTTTTACTGGAAATTTTTGGACGGAGTTATTTTCTTGTTTGGGTACTCAATTAGCTCATAGCTCATCTTATCATCCTCAATATGATGGTCAAACCGAGATAGTAAATAAATGTTTGGAAGGATATCTTCGTTGTTTTGTATCTGATAAACAAACACAATGGGTCAAGTGGTTACCTCTCGCTGAATGGTGGTATAACACTTCCTTCCATACTGTAGCAAAAATGACCCCATTTATGGCACTTTATGAATATCATCCACCATCCATCACATCATCTTTAAGAGAAAATTTGAAGGTTCAAGCAGTGGAAGATCACATCGAGCATGAACAAGAAGTTCTCCAACTCTTAAAGGATAACCTGAATTTGGCACAAAATCAAATGAAACAACAGGCAGATCAACATCGCAGCGAGAGAAGTTTTGATGTAGGAAACTGGGTATTTTTACGGCTACAACCATACAAACAAATGTCCCTCAAGCAAGCTAAGAAAGATAATAAATTATCGCCAAAGTACTATGGTCCTTACAAGGTGTTGCAAAAGATTGGTACTATGGCATACAAATTGGAGCTTCCTACTTCTTCGCAAGTGCATCCAGTCTTCCATGTTTCATGCTTAAAGAAGGTTATAGGTGAAAATATTCCAGTTCAAACAATATTTCCAGAACTTGATGAGGAAGGAAAAATCATATTGAAACCTGAAGTGGTCACGGAAACAAGATCTTGACAGCTACATAATCAATCAATTTCAGAGTATCTCATCAAGTGGAAGAGCTTACCCACTAAATATTCTACATGGGAGGATGAGAATTTTATACAAAAGCACCCAGAGCTACTCAAGCGTTTAGGACAACACTTTTTTGAAGGAGAGGGGCATGTTAAGTCCCTATATTACTAGTATAGTCCCTTATTGTTGTTAGTGTAACCCCCTTATTATTATTATTGTACCCTTGTAACCCCCATATTGTTATTATTGTGCCCTTAAATTATTATTATTAGGTCGGCTAGGATTACATTGTGGCCCGACTAGGATTAAATTATGGTCCCATGGACTCCTATATATAGAAAGGATGTTTTTTAAATTGTATCATCCAAGAATTTTTCATTTATGTAATGTATTGGAGGTTTCCCCCTCGAAGTGGCTTATTTATAAGGCGTTGATATCTCTTTTCTTCTATTTTTGGAGCTGGTTAGACAACAGTTAAGGTCAAGGTTAAGGGTAAGGTTAAGGTTAGGTTAAGGTTAAGATTAAGGGTGAGGGTAAGGTTAAGGTTAAGGTTATGGTTAAGGTAAGGTTAAAGTTAAGGTCAAGGTTAAGTTATAGTTAAGGTCAAGGTTAAGGTTAAGACTCGTAACCTTAACCTTCACCCTTAACCTTAACCTAACCTTAACCTTAACCTTCCCCCAACCTTAACCTTAACCTTAACCTCAGCTTTAACCCGAACCTTAACCTTGACTTTACCCTTAACCTTAACCTGACTAAACCCGTAATCTTAACCTTAACCATAACCTAACCTTAACCTTGTCCTTAACTATAACCTAAACATAACCTTAACCAAACCCTTAACCTTAACCTTAGCCTTAACCATAACCTTAACCATAACCTTCCCATAACCATCACCTTAACCTTAACCTTGACCTTACCAAGGTTAGGGTTAGGTTATAGTTAAAGTCAAGGTTAGGTTAAGGTTAAGGTAAGGTTAAGGTTAAGGTTAATGTTATGGGAAGGTTAAGGTTAATGTTAATGTTAAGGTTAAGGTTAAGGTTTAGGTTAGTGGGGTAAGGTTAAGGTTAAGGTTAAGGGTGAGTTCAATGTTAGGGTTAAGGTTATGGTTATGGGAAGGTTAAGGTTAAGGCTATGGTTAGGTTAAGGTTAAGTTTAGGTAAAGGTTACGTGTTTAGTCAGATTAAGGTTATGGTTAAGGTTAAGGTTAAGGTTAAGTTAACCTTAACCCTTAACCTTACCCTAACCTTAAACTTAACCTTAATGTAACCTTCACCTTAACTTTACCCTTAACATAACCTTAACCTTAAGTTTACCCTTAACTTTAACCTAACCCTAACCTTGAAAAAACACTTAACCTTAACCTTAACATGACTAAAATTGTAACCTTAACCTTAAACTTACCCTTAACCTTAACCTTAACCTTAACCTTAAGTATAACCTAAACCTAACCTTGACCTTAACATGACTAAAATTGTAACCTTAACCTTAAACTTACCCTTAACCTTAACCTTAACCTTAACCTTAACTATAACCTAACCCTAACCTTGACCAAACCCTTAACCTTAACCTTAAATTTAACCTTAACCTTCCCGTAACTTTAACGCTAACCTTAACCCTAACCTTAACCTTAACTTTACCCTTAACCTAACCTTAACCTTAACTATACCCTTAACCTAATCTTAAGCTTAACCTAACCTTAACCTCAACCTTAACTATATCATAACCCTAACCTTGACCAAACCCTTAACCTTAACCTAACATTAACCTTAACCTTAACCTAACTATAACCTTACCCTTAACCTTAACCTTGA
Organism: Pinus albicaulis; assembly: GCA_034641835.2. NCBI lineage: Eukaryota > Viridiplantae > Streptophyta > Pinopsida > Pinales > Pinaceae > Pinus > Pinus albicaulis. The sequence goes on from CM076581.1 coordinate 136,762,532, forward strand.
CCTTAAATATAACCTAAACCTAACCTTGACCAAACCCTTAACATTAACCTTAACATAATCCTATCCTTGAGCAAACCCTTAACATTAACCTTAACCTTAATCTAATCTTAACCTTAACCTAACCGTAACTTTAACCCAACCTTAACCTTATCTTTACCTTAACCTTGAATTTACCCTTAACCTTAACCTAACCTTAACCTTTAATTTACCCTTACCGTAACCTTAACCTTGACTTTACCCTTAACCTTGACCTTACCCTAACCTTAACCTTGAATTTACCATTAACTTAACCTTAAGCTTCACTATAACCTAACCCTAAACGTTACCAAACCCTTAAAATTAACCTTATCTTGACTAAACCCATAACCTTAACCTTAACCTTACCCTTAACCTTCATCTTAACCTTAAATTTACCCTTAACCTAACCTTAACCTTAACCTTAACCTTACCTTGACCCTTAACCTTAACTTTACCCTTAGGGGAAGGTTAAGGTTAAAGCTAGGTTAAGGTAAGGTTAAGGTTACGGGTTTAGTGAGGTTAAAGTTAAGGTTAAGGTTAGGGTAAGGTTAAGGTTAAGATAAGGTTAAGGTTAGGTTAAGAGTAAAGTTAATGTTAGGGTTAGGTTAAGGTTAAGTTTAACGTTATTTTAAGGGTAAAGTTAACGTTAGGGTTAGGTTAAGGTTAAGGTTAAGGTTAAGATTAGGTTAAGGGTAAAGTTAAGGTTAGGTTTAGGTTAAGGTTAAGGTTAAAGTTATGGTTAGGCAAAGGTTAAGGTTAAGGTTAAGGTTAAAGTTAAGGTTAGTGTTAACACTGGAAAATTGTATAGCATAAAATGACATCAATTAATGTCGAGCCCAAGGATTTACAGGACAAGAATACATGATGGAATCGGGAAGTATTTAAAATCTCTAAGGTTTTGAGAAAATCATATTTGAACTAGTCATAAATGTTCAAATGTGTGCTTTATCCTTCGATAAGAGTGCCTTTTGCGTGCCTTTTTTCCCGATAAGTGTGCATTCCTAGAAATGGAAAAAAGTCACTTTCCGAGACCACAACAAGCAAAGGATAGCTACGCCTTATGTGAAAGTCACCTAAGGACAACCACCAGCACCTCCTTAGACATTATGTGAGCACACAAAAGAATATTTGATCACACAATGGAATCACACCTCTCCCTTAGGTCACCATCCATCATGTACCAAGGGAGGGAAGGAGGATTTTAAGCTCACCTGTATAAACCCACCAAGAGATGAAAAAAGTGTAATGACACTATTATGGTAGCCAAAGTAGCCAAAGCAACACGAGCATTGTGTGTGACCCGGAGCTAGAGATAAAGAGGACTCGATAGTTGGCCACCCAACATATTATTCCACCACAGCAGAGAGAGAGAGAGTGAGACTGCATCAGAGGTAGAGCTTGGATGGAAACATCATTGCATCGGGACCTAGAGCCATTGTCTAGGGGCCCTTTGGCAAGTGGGTAAAATTTTCTACATTTCGAACGTTTAATAAGAAGAGGCCATCGAGCGATCGTTTGCCATCGTTTGTGTTTTTAGTTTTAGTTTAACCAGAGCATACTTCAGCATACTATTTCCATTAAGTTTTATGCTTTTGAGCTCCCCCCACTTTCTACTTGTTACCAATAGTTTAGAGAGTAGAAGGTTAAGGTTAAGGTTAAGGTCAAGGTTAGGTTATGGTTAAAGTTAAGGTCAAGGTTAGGTTAAGGTTAGGTTAAGGGTAAAGTCAAGGTTAAGGTTAAGTTTATGGGAAGGTTAAGGTTAAGTTAAGGTTAAGGTCAAGGTTAGGGTTAGGTTATAGTTAAGGTCAAGGTTAGGGTTAGGTTAAGGTTAAGGTCAAGGTTAGGGTTAGGTTATAGTTAAGGTTAAGCTAAAATTCAAGGTTAAGGATTTGGTGAAGGTTAGGGTTAGGTTATAGTTAAGTTCAAGGTTAAGGTTAAGGTTAAGGTTAAGGTTAAGTGATTGGTCAAGGTTAGTGTTAGGTTATAGTTAAGGTTAAGGTTAAGGTTAAGGTTACGAGTTTAGTCAGGTTAAGCTTAAGGTTAAGGGTTTGGTCAAGGTTAGGGTTAGGTTATAGTTAAATTTAAGGTTAAGGTTAAGGTTAGGATAAAGTTAAAGATAAGGTTAAGGTTACGTTAAGGTTAAGTTTAACGTTAAGGGTTTGGTGAAGGTTAAGTTAGGTTAAGGATAAGGTTAAGGTTATGGTTATGGGAAGGTTAAGATTAAGGTTAAGGTTAAGTTAAGTTTAAGGGTAAGGGTTTGGTCAAGGTTTAGGGTTAGGTTAAGGTTAAGGTTAGGTTAATGTTAAGGTTAAGGGTAAATATAAGGTTATGGTTAAGGTTAAGGTTAGGGTTATTTTATAGTTAAGGTTAAGGTTAAGGTTAAGGTTACGTTAAGGGTAGAGTTAAGGTTAAGGTTAAGTTTTGGTTAGGTTAAGTTTAAGGTTAAGGTTAAGGTTAAGGTGAAGGTTAAGTGTAAGGTTAAGTTTAAGGTTAACGTTAACGTTAGGTTAACGTTAAGGTTAAAGGTTTTTGAAGGTTAAGGTTAAAGTTAAGGGTTTGGTCAAAGTTAGGGTTAGGATATAGTTAAGGTCAAGTTCAAGGTCAAGGTTAAAGTAAGGTACGGATTTAGTAAGGTTAAAGTTAATGTTAAGGTCAAGGTTAAGATAATTTTAAGGGTAAATTTAAGGTTTACTTTAACCTTAACCTTAACCTTAACCTAACCTTACCATTGACCTTAACCTTACCTTAACCATAACCATAACCTTTAACCTTAACCTAACCTTAACCATAACCTTAACCTTGACCTTAACCTTACCTTGACCTTAACCTTAACCTAACCTTAACCTAACTTTAACCTTAACCCTAACCTTAACCTTGACCCTAACATAACCATTAACCTTAACCTTAACCTTTATATAACCTTAACCTTAACTTATACCCTTCAGGTTAACCATAACCATAACCTTAACCTTGACCTTGACTCTACCCTTAACATAACCTTAACCTCGACCTTAACCTTAACCTTAACCTGACTAAAACTGTAAAATTAACCTTACCCTTAACTATAACCTATCCCTAACCTTGACCAAACCCTTAACCTTAACCTTAACGTTAACCTTAACCTTCCCCAAACCTTAACCCTAGCCTTAACCTTAACTTTACCCTTAACCTAACCTTAACCTTAACTTTACCATTAACCTAATCTTAACCTAGACCTAACCTTAACCTTACCCTTAACCTTGACCTTAACCTCAACCTAACCCTAACCTTTACCAAACCCTTAACCTTATCCTTATCTTAACCTTAACCTTAACCTAACTATAAACTGACCCTTAACATTAACCTTGACCTTAACTATAACCCAACCCTAACCTTGACCAAACCCTTAAGATTAACCTTAACCTAACCGTAACCTTCACCTAATCTTAACCTTACCCATAACCTAACCCTAACCTTGACCAAACCTTAACATTAACCTTAACCTTAACCTTTACCTTCCCATAACATTTGCCTTGACCTTAACTATAACCTAACCTTAACCTTGACCAAACCCTTACCCTAACCTTAACCTAACCTTAGCCTTAACCTTATACTTAGCTTAACCTTAAACCTAACCTTAACCCTAACCTTAAGGTTAAAGTTATGGGTAAGGTTAGGGTTAAGGTTATAGTTAGGTTATAGTTAAGGTCAAGGTTAAGGTTAAGCTTATGGATTTAGTTAGGTTAAGGTTAAGGTTAAGGTTAAGGTTAGGTTAAGGGTAAAGTCAAGGTTAAGGTTATGGTTATGGGAAAGTTAAGGTTAAGGTTATAGTTAAGGTTAAGGTTAGGTTAAGGTTAAGATAAGGTTAAGGGTAAGGTTAAGGTTAAGGTTAAGGTTACGTTAAGTTTAAATTCAAGGTTACGGTTAGGTTAAGGTTAAGATAAGGTTAAGGTTAAGGTTAAGAGTAAATTTATGGTTAAGATCAGGGTTAAGGTTAAGGTTAGGTTAAGGTTAAGGTTAAGGGTAAGGTTATAGTTACGTTAAGCTTAAGGTTAAGGTTAATGTTAGGTTAAGGTCAAGGTTAAGGTTAGGTTAAGGTTAAGATAAGGTTAAGGTTAAGGTTAGGTTAAGTTCAAGGATAAGGTCAAGGTTAAGGGTAAGGATAAGGTTAGGTTAAGCTTAAGAATAGTTTAAGGTCCTTAACTTTACCCTTAACCTTAAACTTAACCTTAACCTAACCTTAACCGTAACCTTGACCTTAACCTTAACCTTACCTTAACCTAACTTTAACCTTAAGCTTCCCATAACCTTAACCTTTACCTAACCCTCCCATAACCATAACCTTAAAGTTATCCTTAACCTTACCTTAACCTAACCTAACCTTAACCTTAACCTTGACATTACCCTTAACCTAACCTTAACCTTAACTATAGCCTAACCATAACCCTAACCTTAACCAAACCCTTAACCTTAACCTGAATAAACCCAAACCTTAACCTTAACCTTAACTTTACCCTTAAGGTTAAGGTAAGGGTAAGGTTAAAGTTAAGTTTAAGGTTAAGCTTAAGCTTAGGGTTAAGATAAGGTTAAGGTTAGGTGAAGGTTAAGGTTAAGGTTATGCGTTTAGTTAGGTTAAGGTGAAGATTAAGGTTAAGGTTAAGGGTATGAGAAGTTTAAGGTTAAGGTTAAGGGTAAGGCTAGGTTATGGTTAAGGTTAAGTTTAAGGCTAGTTTATGGTCAAGGTCAAGGTAAAGGTCAAGGTCAAGGTCAAGGTCAAGGTTAAGGTTAAGGGTAAGGTTAACGTTAAGGTTAGGGTTAAGGTTATGGGTAAAGTTAAGGTTAAGGTTACGGTTTGGTCAAGGTTAGGGTTAGGTTATAGTTAAGTTTAAGATAAGGTTAAAGTTATGGTTATGGTTATGGTTAAGGTTAAGTTTATTTTTAAGGCTCTAACCCTAACCTTGACCAAACCCTTAACCTTAACCTTAACCCTTTACCTTAACCTTAACCCAAACCATTACCCTAACCTTACCCTAACCTTAACATTAACCTTAACCTAACATTAAACTTAACTTTACCTTAACCTTGACTTTACCCTTAACCTAACCTTAACCTTAACCTTAACCTTATCCTTATCTTAACATTAACCGAACCTTAACCTTAACCTAACCTTAATCTTAACCTTAACCATAACCTCATTTTTAAACTTAACCTTGACCTTAACTTCGACCTTAACCTTAACCTAACCCTAAACTTAACTTTACCCTTAACCTAACCTTAACTTAACCTTAACCTTAACCTAACCCTAACCTTGACCAAACCCTTAACCATAACCTTAACCTAACCCTTAACCTTAATCTTAACCTTAACCTTTACTTAACCTTAACCTTAACCTTATCTCAACCTTAACCTAACCTTAACCTTGAATTTACCCTTAAAGTAACCTTAACCTTACCCTTACTCTTATCTTAATCTTAACCTAACCTAATCTTAACCTTAACATTAACATTAACCAAACCCTTAACATTAACCTTAACTTAACCTTAACCTTAACCTTAACTTAACCATAACCTTGACCTTAACTATAACCTAACCCTAACCTTAACCTAACCTTACCCGTAAATTTAACCTTAGGGTTAAGGTTAAGGTTAAGGTTAAGGTTAAGATAAGGATAAGGATAAGGTTAAGGTTAGGTTAAGGTTAAGGGTATAGGTAAGGTTAGGGTTAAGGTTAGGGTCAGGTTAAGATTAGGAGAAGGGTAAGGTTAAGGTTAAGGGTAAAGTCAAGGTTAATTTTATGTTAAGGGTAAGGTTAAGGTTAAGGTTTGGTGAAGATTAGGGTTAGGTTATAGTTAAGGTTAAGGTTAAGGTTAAGTGTAAGGTTACGGTTAAGGTTAAGGTTACGGGTTTCGTCAGGTTAAGGTTAAGGTTAAGGTTAATGTTAAGGGTAAGGTCAAGGTCAACGTTAAGGTTACGTTAAGGGTTTGGTCAAGGTTAAGGTTAGGTTAAGGTTAGGGTTAGGTTATAGTTAAGGTCAAGGTTAAGTTTAAGGTTAAGGTTAAGGTGAAGGTCAATGTTAAGGTTCATGTTAAGGGTTTTTTCATGGTGAGGGTTAGGTTATAGTTAAGGTCAAGGTTAAGGTTAGGTTATAGTTAAGGTTAAGGTTAAGTTTATGGGAAGGTGAAGGTTAAGGTTAAGGTTAAGTTTAGGTTAAGGGTAAAGTCAAGGTTAATGTTAAGTTTATGGGTAAAAGAAAGGTTAAGGGTAAAGTTAAGGTTAAGGTGAAGGTGAAGGGTAAGGTTAAGGTTAAGGTTAAGATAAGGTTAAGGGTAAGGCTAAGGTTAAGGTTAAGTTAAGGGTAAAGTAAAGGTTAAGGGTAAATTTAAGGTTAAGGATAATTTTAAGGTTAAGGTTAAGGTTAAGGTTAAGGTCAAGGTAAAGGTTAAGGTAAGGTTAAGGTTACAGTTATGGTTAGGGTAATGATAGGGTTAGGTTATAGTTAAAGTTAAGGTTAAGGTTAAGGGTAAAGTTAAGGTTAAGGTTAGAGTTAGGTAAAGTTAACCTTAACCTTAACCTTAACCTAACCTTAACCTCATCCTTACCCTACCCGTAACCCAACCTTAACCTTAAATTTACCAATAACCTTAACCTTACCCTTAACCTACTCTTAATCTTGACCTTGACCAAACCCTTAACCTAACCTTAACCTTAGCCTAACCTTAACCTAACCTTAACCTTAACATTAACCCTAACCTTCCCATAACCATAACCTTAACCTTAACCTTAACTTTAACCTTAACCTAACCTTAACCTTAAACTTAACCTTAACCTTATCTTAACCTTAACCTAACCTTAACCTTGAGCTTACCGTTAATGTAACCTTAACCTTAAGGGTAAAGTTAAGTTAACCTTACCCTTAACCTTATCTTCACCTTAACCTCACCTAATCTTAACCTTAAACCCTAACCTAACCTTACCTTAACCATAACCTTAACCATAACTTTATCTTAACATTACCTTAACCTTAACCTTCCCAATCCATTAACCTTAACCGTACCCTTACCCTAAATTTAACCTTGACTTTACCCTTAACGTAACCTTAACCTTAACTTTAACCTTACTAAACCTGTACCCTTAACCTTATCTTAACCTTAACCTTAACCTTTACTTAACCTTAAGGGTTAGGTTAAGGTTAAGGTTATGGGAAGGTTAAGGTTTATCTTAAATTTACCCTTAACCTAACCTTGACCTTAACTATAACCTAACCCTAAAATTGACCTTAACTTTACCCTTAACGTTGACATTAACCTTAACCTTAACCTTGTCGTTGACATTAACCTAACCAAAAAATTAACCTTAACCTTAACCTAACCTTAACCATAACTGTAACTTTGACCTAACCTTAAGCTTAACTTTACAATTAACCTAACCCAAACCTTGAGCAAACCCTTAACCTTAAACTTAACCTTACCCTTAACCTTAACCTAACTAAACCTGTAACCTTAACCTTACCCTAATCTTAACCTTAACCTTGACTTTACCCTTAGCCTAACCTAAACATTAACTTTAACCTTAACCTTGACCTTAACTATAACCTAACCCTAACCTTACCTTAACCATAACCTTAACTACAACCTAAGCGTAACCTTAACCTTACCCTTAACCTTATCGTAACCTTAACCTTCACTATAATCTAAACTTAACCTTAACCTTACCCTAACCTTAACCTTAACCTTACCCTTCACCTTAACCTTAACCTTGACTTTACCCTTAACCTAACCTTAACCTTAACTATAACCTAACCCTAACCATGACCTTAACTTTACCCTTAACCTTGACCTTAACCTTAACCTTGACCTCAACCTAACCTTGACCTTAACCTTATCTTATCCTTAACCTAACATTAACCTTAACCTTAACCTAACCTTAAATTTAACCATAACTTTAATTTTACCCTTCATCTAACCGTAACCTTAACCTTAACCATAACCTTAACCTTAACATTGACTTTACCCTTAACCATAACCTTACCTTAACCTAACCTTAACCTTAAATTTACCTTAACCTTGACTTTACCCTTAACCTAACCTTGTCAAGGTAAAGGTTAGGGTTAATTTAGGTTAAGGTAAGGTTATGGTTAGGTTAAGATTAAGATAAGGTTAGGTTAAGGGTAAATTCAAGGTTAATATAAGGTTAGGTTAAGGGTAAATTCAAGGTTAAGTTAAAGGTTAAGGTTAAGGGTAAGGTTAAGGTAAGGGTAAGGTAAAAGTTACCTTAATGTAAATGTTATGGTTAAGGTTAGGTTTAGAGTAAAGTCAAGGTTAAGTTAAAGGTTAAGGTTAATGGGTAAGGTTTAGGTAAGGGTAAGGTTAAGGTTACCTTAAGGTAAATGTTATGGTTAAGGTTAGGGTTAAGGGTAAATTCAAGGTTAATTTTAGGTTAAGGTTCAAGTTACGCTTTTAGTCAGGTTAAGGTTACGCTAAGGTAAAGGTTATGGTTAATGTTAGGGTTAAGGGTAAAGTCAAGGTTAAGGTTAAGCTAAGGTTAAGGTTAAGGTTAAGGGTTTGGTCAAGGTTAGGGTTAGGTTATAGTCAAGTTCAAGGTTAAGGTTAGGTTACGGTTAAGATTAAGTTAAGGTTAATGTTAACGGTTTGGTTAAGGTTAAGATTATGGTTAAGGTTAAGGTTAAGGTTAGGTAAAGGTTAATGTTAAGGGTAGGTTATAGTGAAAGTAAAGGTTAATTCCTGTAACCTTAAACCTTAACCTTAACCTAACCTTAAACTTAACCTTATCTTAACCTTAACCTTAACCTTAACCTAACCAACCTTATCCTTAAATTTACCCTTAACCTTATCTTAACCATAACCTTATCCTGACCTTAACCTTAACCTTACCCTTAACCTTATCTTAACCTTAACTTAACCATAACCTTAACCTTGACCTTGAATATAACCTAACCCTAACCTTAAACAAACCCTTAACATTAACTTTAGCCGTAACCTAACCTTAACCTTAACTAAACCCTTAACCTTAACCTTAACCTTAACATTAACCTTAACCCTAACCTCACCCTAACCATAACCTATGGTTAAGGTTAATATTAAGGGTAGGTTATAGTGAAGGTTAAAGTTAAGACCTGTAACCTTAAACCTTAACCTTAACCTAACCTTAAACTTAACCTTATCTTAACCCTGACATTAACCTTAAACTAACCTAACATTAACATCAACTTTACCCTTAACCTTACCTTAACCATAACTTTAACCTGACCTTAACATTAACCTTACCCTTAACCTTATCTTAACCTTACCTTAACCATAACCTTAACCTTGACCTTAACTATAACCTAACCCTAACCTTGACCAAACCCTTAACATTAACCTTAACCTTAACCTAACCTTAACCTTAACCTTAACATTAACCTCAACCCTAACCTTACCCTAACCATAACCTTAACTTTATCCTTAACCTAACCTTAACCAAAACCATAACCTTAACCTTAACCTTAACCTTAGCTTAACCAAACCCTTAATCTTTAACTTAACCTTAACCTGAACCTTAACCTAACCTTAACGATGAATTTACCATTAACCTAGCCTTAATATTAACTATAACCTAACCCTAACCTTGACCTTAAGTTTACCCTTAACCTTGACCTTAACATTAACCTTAACCTCGACCTTGACCTTAACCTTACCTTAGCCTTAACCTAAACTTAACCTTAACTATAACCTAACCCAAGCCTTGACTTTACCTTAACCCTTTAACCTTAACCTTAACCTTCCCTGACCCTAACCTTACCCTAAACCTAACCTAACCCTAACCGTAAACCTAACCTAACCCTAACCTTGACCAAACCCTTAACCTTAACCTTAACCTTAACTTTACCTTTAACCTAACCTTAACCTTAACCTTGCCCTTAACCTTAACCTGAACCTTAACCCTAACCTTAACCTAACCTTAATCTGACTAAACTTGAAACCTTAACCTTAACCTTAACCTTGACTTTACCTAACCAAAGTTAAGGTTAAGGTTACAGTTAATATAAGGTTAAGGTTACGGGTTTAGTCAGGTTAAGGTTAAGGTTAAGGTTAAGGTTAGGTTAAAGTTAAGATTAAGGTTAAAAGTTTCAGAAGGTTAAGGTTAAGGTTAAGGGTAAGATAAGGCTAAGGTTAAGGTTAAGGTTAAGGTTAAGGGTAAGATAAGGCTAAGGTTAAGGTTAAGGTTAAGGTTAGGTTAAGGTCAAGTTCAAGGTTAAGGTTAAGGTTGACGTCAAGGTTAAGGGTAAATTTAAGGTCAAGGTTAGGGTTAGGTTATAGTTAAGGTTAAGGTTAGGTTAAGGATAAAGTCAAGGTTAAGGTTAAGGTGAAGGTTAAGGGTAAGGTTAAGGTTGAGCGTTAGGCTTTGAATTTACCCTTAACCTTAACCTTCAATATAACCTAACCCTAACCTTGACCAAACCCTTAACCTAACTTTATCCTAAAGCTTCCCATAATCATAACCTTAATCTTAACCTTAAACTTAACCTAACCTTAACCTTAACCTTAACCTAAGCTTAACATTAACCTTAACCTTAACCTTATATTAACCTTTACCTTAATGGTAAGGTCAAGGTTAAGGTTAGGTTAAGGTTAAGGTTAAGCTTAGATAAAGGTTAAGGTTAAGGTTAGGTTAATATAAATATTAAGGGTTTGGTTAAGGTTAAGCGTAATCTTAAGGAGATAATATTAGGTTAAGGTAAATTCAAGTTTAAGGTTAAGGTTAAGGTTAAGGGGGTAAGATTAAGGAGAAGGTTAAGGTTAAGGTTAAGTTTAAGGTTAAGTTAAGGGTAAAGTCAAGGTTAAGGTTAAGGTGAAGGTTAAGGTTAATGGTAAGGGTAAAGATAAGGTTATGGTTAACGTTACGTTAAGGGTAAAGCCAAGGTTAAGGTTAAGGTTAAGGTTATGGTGAAGGTAAGGTTAAGATAAGGTTAGGTTAAGGTTATGGTTAAGTGTAAAGTTAAGGTTAATGTAACGTTAAGGTAAGATAAGTTTAAGGGTAAGGTTAAGGTCAAGGTTAAAGTTAAGTTGAAGGTTAAGGTTAGGGTTAAGGTCAATGGTAAGTTCAAGGTTAAGGTTAAGGATATGGTTATGGGAAGGTTAAGGTTAATGTTAGGGGAAGTTTAAGGTTAAGGTTAAGGTTAGGAGAAAGTTAAGGTTAAGGTTAAGATTAAGTTAAGGTTAAGGTTAAGGTTTGGAAAAGGTTAGGGTTAAGGTTTATATTAGGTTAAGGGTAAATTCAAGGCTAAGGTTATGGTTATGGGAAGGTTAAGGTTAAGGTTAAGGGGTTAAAGTTAGGTTAAGGGTAAATTCAAGGTAAAGGTTAAGGTGAAGGATAAGGTTATGGTTATGCGAAAGTTAAGGTTAAGGTTAGGGGAAGGTTAAGGTTAAATTTAAGTTAAGGTTAGGTAAAGGTTAAGGTAAGGTTAAGGTTACAAGTTTAGTCAGGTTATGGTTAAGGTTAAGGGTTTGGTCAAGGTTAGGGTTAGGTTATAGATAAGGTCAAAATTAGGTTAGGTTTTGGTTAAAGTTAAGGTTAAGGTTAAGTTAAGGTTAAGGTTAAGTTCAAGGTCAAGTTCATGGTTAAGGATAGGTTAAGGGTAAGGTTAAGGTTGGGGTTAGGTTATTATAGTTAAGGTTATGGTTAAGGTAAGGTTAGGGTTAGGTTACAGTTAAGGTTAAGGTTACATTAAGGTTAAGGTTAAGGTTAAGGATAGGTTAAGGTTAAGGTTATGGGAACGTTAAGGTTAAGGATAAGGTTAGGTTAAGGTTAAGTTTAAGGTTAAGGTTATGGTTATAGGAAGGTTAAGGTTAAGGTTAGGTTAAGGTTAAGGTTAAGAAGGTTAAGGTTAGGTTAAGGTTAAGGTTGAGGTTAAGGGTTAAGTTTAAGGTTAAGAATGTTAAGGTTAAAGTTAACGTTAACCTTACCCTTAACCTTAACCTTAATTTTAACCTTAAACTTGACCTTACCCTTAACCTTAACCTTAACCTTCACCAAACCCTTATCCTTTACCTTAACCTGACTAAACCCGTAAACTTAACCTTAACCTTAACCTTAAACATAACCTAACCCTGACCTTGACCAAACCCTTAACATTAACCTTAACCTTATCCTAACATTAAACTTAACCATTAACCTTAACCTTACCCCCTTAACCTTATCCTTAACCTTAACTAAAACCTAAACCCTAACCTTGACCAAATTCTTAACCTTAACCTTAACCTGAACCTTTACCCTAAACTTAACCCTAACCTTAACCTTAACCTTAAACTTAACCTTAAATATAACCTAACCTTAACATTGATCAAACTCTTAACCTTAATATTACCCTTAACCTAACCTTAAAGTTAACTATAACCTAACCCTAACCTTGACCAAACCCTTAACCTTAACCTTAGCTTGACTAAACATGTAACCTTAAACTTAACCTTACCTTAACCTTAACCTTGCCTTAGCCTAACTTTAACCTTAACCTTCCCCTAACCTTAACCATAACCTTACCCTAACCTTACACCTAACCCTGACCTTGACCAAGCGCTTAACCTTAACCTTAACCTTATCCTGACTAAACCCGTAACCCTTAACATTAACCTTACCCCTAACCTTCACCTTAACCTTAAACATGACTTTACCCTTAACCTAACCTTAACCTCAAGTATAACATAACCTTAACCTTGAACTTAACTTTACCCTTAACCTTGACCTTAACCTTAACCTCAAACTTGACCTTGACCATAACCGAACCTTAACCTTAACCTTATCTTAACCTTAACCTAACCTTAACTTTAACTATAACCTAACCCTCACCTCAACATAACCTTAACCATAACCTTAACTTTAACCTAACCTTAACCCTAACCTTAAGCTTTACTTTACCCTTAACCTAACCTTAACCTTAACTTTAGCCTTAAATTAACCTAACCTTAACAAAACCCTTAACCTTGACTGTAACCTTAACCGTAACCTTCACTTTAACCTGACTAAACCTGTAACCTTAACCTTGAATTTATCCTAATACAACGTTAACCTTAACCTTAACCTAACCCTAACCTTGATCAAACCCTTAACCTTAACTATAACATAACCCTAACCTTGACCTTAACTTTACCCTTAACCTTGGACATAACCTTAACCTAACCTAACCTTAATTATAACCTAACCCTAACCTTGACCTTAACCTTAACTTTACCCTTAACCTTGACCTTAACCTTAACCTTTAATTTAACCTTAATCTAACATTAACCTTGACCAAGTAACTATAACCTAACCCTAACCTTGACCAAACCTTAACCTTAAGCTTAACCTAATCTTAACCTTAACCTAACCGTAACCTTAACCTAACCGTAACCTTAACCTAACCTTAACCTTAACCTTATCCTTAGCCTAATCTTCACCTTAAGCTTAACCTTAACCTTAACCTAACCCTAACCGTAACTTTACCCTCAACCTAACCTTAACCTTAATCTTAACCTAACACTAACCTTAACTTTACCCTTAACCTAACCTTAACCTTAACCTTATCTTAACCTTTACCTTACACTAACGATAACCTTAACCTTAAACTTAACCTTAACCTGACTAAACCTGTAATGTTAACCTTACATTAACCTAACTTTAACCTTAACCTTCCCCTAACTTTAACCTTAACCTTAACCTAACCTTAACCTTAACCTTAACCTAACCTTACCCTAACCATAACCTTAAATTTACCTATAACCTTACCCTTAGCCTATCCTTACCCTTGACCTTGACCAAACCCTTAACCTAACCTTAACCTTAAGGGTAAAGTCAAAGTTAAGGTTATAGTTATGGGAAGGTTAAGGTTAAGGTTATAGTTAAGGTTAAGGTTAGGGTTAAGATAATGTTAGGTTAAGGGTAAAGTTAAGGTTAAGATTAAGGTTAAGGTTACGGTTAGGTTAAGGGTAAGGTTATAGTTAGGTTAAGGTTAAGGTTAAGGTTAGGTTAAGGTTAAGATAAGGTTAAGGATAAGGATAAGGTTAAGGTCAAGGTTAAGGTTAGGTTAAGGATAAGATAAGTTTAAGGTTAAGGTTAAGGTTAGGTTAAGTGTAAGGTTAAGGTTAGGTTAAGGGTAAAGTCAAGGTTAAGGTTATGTTAAGGGTAAAGTCAAGGTTAAGGTTAGGTTAAGGTTAATGTTATGGTTAAGGTTACGTTAAGGTTAAGGTTAAGGGTTTGGTTAATGTTAGGTTAAGGTTAAGGTTGAGGTCATGGTTAGGGTTAAGTTAAGGTTAAAGTTAAGGTTGGGTTAAGGGTAAATTTAAGGTTATGGTTAGGGTAATGTTAGGGTTAGGTTATAGTGAAGGTTAAGGTTAGGTTAAGGGTCAAGGGTAAGGTTAAGGTTAGGGTTAAGGTTAAGATTAGGTTAAGGGTAAAGTTAAGATCAAGGTAAGGGAAATGTTAAGATTAGGTTAAGAGGAAATTTAAGGTTAAGCTTAGGGTTACCTTATAGTTAAGTTCAAGGTTAAGGTTAAGGGTAAGGTTATAGTTAGGTTAACGATAAGGTTAAGGTTAGGTGAAGGTTAAGATAAGGTTAAGGGTAAGCTTATGGTTAAGGTTACGGTTTTATTTAGGTTAAGGTTAAGGTTATGGGTTTGGTTAAGGCTAGGTTAAGGTTATGGTTAAGGTTAAGGGTTTGGTTAAGGTTAAGGTTAGGTTAAGGTTATGGTTAAGGTTAAGTTAAGGGTAAGGCTAAGGTTAAGGTAAAGGTTAAGTTTGGTCAATGTTAGGGTTAGGTTTTAGTTAAGGGTAAGGTTAATTAAAGTTTAACCATAAATTTAACCTTAATATCACCCTTAACCTTACATTAACCATAACCTTAACCTAACCTTAACCTGATTAAACCCATAACCTTAACCTTACCTTAACCTGACTTTAACCTTAACCTTAACCATAGCCTGACGAAAACCTTCACCTTACCCTAATCTTAACCTTAACCTTAACCTTCCCATAACCATAACCTTAACCTTAAATTTACCTTTAACCTTAACCTTACCCTAGGGTTAAGGTTAGGGTTAAGGATAAGGTTAAGGTTAAGGGTTTGGTTAAGGTTAAGGGTAAAGTTAAGTTTAAGGTTAATGTTAAATTTAGGCTAAGGGTAAGGTTAAGGTTAAGCTTCAGCTTAAGCTTAAGGGTTTGGGATGGTTAAGGTTAAGGTTGAGGGTTTGGTGAAGGTTAGGGTTAGGTTATAGTTAAGGTCAAGGTTAAGGTTATGATTAACTTAAGGTTAAGATAGGGTTAAGGGCACAGATTTAGTGAGGTTAAAGTTAAAGTTAAGGTAAAGGTAAAGGTAAAGGTTAAGGTTAAGGTTAAGGCTACGAGTAAGGTTAAGGTAAGGGTAAGGTTAACCTTAACCTTAAACTTAACCTGACTAAACCCATAACCTTAACCTTAACCTTAACTATAACCTTAACCTTGACCTTAACCTTAACCTTAACCTTCTCTTAACCTTAACCTAACCTTCAGCTTAACCCTTAACCTAATCTTAACCTTACCCTAACCTTAACCTTAACATAACCTTAATCTTAACCTTACCCTTTAACCTTGACTTTAACCTTAACCTTCCCCTAAACTTAAACCTAACTTTAACCTTAAACTTGCCCTAAACTTAACCCTAACCTTAACCTTAACCTTAACCTTAACTATAACGTCACCCTAACCTTGACCAAACCTTAACCTTAAGGTTAAGGGTTAAGGTTAAAGTTAAGGTTAAGGTTAAGGTTAGGTTATAGTGAAGGTTAAGGGTAAATTTAAGGTTAAGGTCACGGTAAAGGTTTGGTCAGGTTAAGGTAAGGTTAAGATAAGGTTAAGGGTACACTTTTAGTAACGTTAAAGTCAAGTTGAAGGTTACGTTAAGGGTCAAGTCAAGGTTAAGGTTAAGGTCAAGGTTAAGGTTAGGTTAAGGTTAAGTAAAGGTTATGGTTAGGGTAAGGTTAGGGTTAGGTTATAGTTAAGGTTACGGGTTTAGTCAAGTTAAGGTTAAGGGTAAAGTCAAGGTTATAGTTAGGTTAAGGTTAAGGTTAGGGTTAGGGGAAGGTTATGGTTATGTTAAGGTTATGGGTGAAGGTTAAGGTTAAGGTTAAGGGTAAAGTCAAGGTTAAGGTTATGTCAAGGTTAAGGTTAGGGTTAAGGTTCAAGTTAAGGTTAAGTTTAAGATTAAGGTTATGGTTAAGAGGTTAAGGGTTACGTTAAGGCTAAGTTATAGTTAAGGTTAAGGTTAAAGATAAGGATAAAGTTAAGGTCAAGGTTAGGGTTAAGTTATAGTTAAGGTTAAAGTAAGGTTAAGGGTAAATTCAAGGTAAAGGTTAAGGTTAAGGTTACGAGTTTAGTAGGGTTAAGGTTAAGGTTAATGTTAGGTTAAGATTAGGGGTGAAGGTTAATGTTACGAGTATTAGCCTTAACCTTAACCTAACCTTAACGATGACTTTACCCTTAACCCTAACCCTGACCAAACCCTTGACATTAACCTTGACCAAACCCTTAACCCTTAACCTTAACCTTGTCCTTGACCTTAACTTTACCTTTAACCTTATCTTAACCTTAACCTAACCTTAACCTTAACCTTAACCTAACCATAACCTTGACTTCAACCTTAACCTTAACCTAACCTTAACCAAACCCTTAACCTTAACCTAACATTATCCAGACCCTTAACCTTAACCTTAACTTGACTAAACATGTAACCTTAACCTTAACCCAACCTTAACCTTGACCTAACCCTAACTTTGTCCAAACCCTTAACCTAAATTTTAACCTTCCCCTAACCTTAACCCTAAAGTTAACCTTACCTTAATCTTATCCTTGACCTTACCCTTAACCTTCACCCTTATCCTTACCTAAACCTTAACCTAACCTTAACCTTTACCTTACCCTAACATTAACCTTATAGGTAAGGTTAAGGTAAGGGTAAGGTTAACCTTAACCTGACTAAACCCGTAACCATAAACTTGACCTTGACCCTACACTTAACCTTAAACTTAACCTTAACTACACCCTAACCCTAACCTTGACTAAACCCTTAACCTTAAACTTAACCTTAACCATAACCATAACCTTAACCTTACCATAGCCATACCATTAACCTTAACCTTGAACTTACCCTTAACCTTAACCTTAACCTTACCCTTAACTTTAACCTTAACCTTAAACTTTACCCTAACCTTAACTTAACCTTAACCTTAACCTTAACTTTACCCTCAACCTAACCTTAACCTTAACCTTATCTTAACCTTAACCTAACCTTAACCTTAACCTTACCCTAAAATTACCCTAACCATACCTTAACTTTACCCTTAACCTAACCTTAACCTTAACCTAACCTTCACCTTAACCTTGACTTTAACCTTAAACTTCCCCTAACCTTAACTTTAACCTTAACCTTAACCTTCCCATAACCATAACCTTAACCTTGACTTTACCCTTAACCTGTTGTGTAACTAACTCCAAAAAGAGAAGAAAAGAGATATCAACGCCTTAGAAATGAGCCCCTTCGAGGGGGCAACCTCCAATACATTACATAAATGAACAATTCTTGGATGATACAATTTAGAAAACCTCCTTTTTATATATAGGAGTCCATGGGGCCATAATGTAATCCTAGTGGGCCACAATGTAATCCTAGCTGACCTAACAATAATAATTTAAAGGCACAATAATAACAAAATGGGGGTTACAAGGGTACAATAAAAACAATAAGGGGGTTACACTAACAACAATAAGGGACTATACTAGTAATATAGGGACCTAACATGCCCCTCTCCTTCAAAAAAGTGTTGTCCTCAACGCTTGAGTAGCTCTGGGTGCTTCTGTAAAAAATTCTCATCCTCCCATGTAGAATCTTCAGTGGGTAAGTTCTTCCACTTGATGAGATACTCTGAAATTGATCGATTCCGTAGTTGTCGAGTTCTTGTTTCCATGACTGCTTCAGGTTCCAATATGATTTTTCCTTCCTCATCAAGTTCTGGCAATATTGTTTGAACCGGAATATTTTCACCTATAACCTTCTTTAAGCATGAAACATGGAAAACTGGATGTACTCGCGAAGAAGCAGGAAGCTCCAATTTGTATGCCATAGTACCAATCTTTTGCAACAACTTGTAAGGACCATAGTACTTTGGCGATAATTTATTATCCTTCTTAGCTTGCTTGAGGGACATTTGTTTGTATGGTTGTAGCCGTAAAATACCCAATCTCCTACATCAAAACTTCTCTCGCTGCGATGTTGATCTGCCTGTTGTTTCATTCAATTTTGTGCCAAATTCAGGTTATCCTTTAAGAGTTGGAGAACTTCTTGCTGATGCTCGATGTGATCTTCCACTGCTTGAACCTTCGAATTTTCCCTTAAATATGATGTGATCGATGGTGGATGATATCCATAAAGTGCCATAAATGGGGTCATTTTTGCTGCAGTATGGAAGGAAGTGTTATACCACCATTCAACGAGAGGTAACCACTTGACCCATTGTGTTTGTTTATCAGATACAAAACAACGAATATATCCTTCCAAACGCTTATTTACTATCTTAGTTTGACCACCAGATTGAGGATGATAAGATGAGCTATGAGCTAATTGAGTACCCAAAAAAGAAAATAACTCCGTCCAAAAATTTCCAGTAAAAATGGGATCTCTGTCACTCACAATAAACCTTGGGCTTCCATGTATCTTTTGAATTCTATCCATAAATGTAGTAGCAACTGTACTTGCTTTAAACGGATGAGATAATGCACAAAAGTGTGCACACTTGGTAAGTCTATCAACTACCACCATGATGAAATTCTTTCCTTCGGACTTAGGTAAACCTGTGATAAAATCCATTGAAATTTCCTCCCAACGTTGACTTGGAATGGATAAAGGTTGTAGAAGTCCCAGGGTCTTAATTGTCTCCACTTTATTCTGCTGGCAAACCAAACATTCCGCCACAAAATTTTGAATATCAGATTTAAGGCCATCCCAAAAAAATTCTTTTTTCACCCTGTGGTAAGTTTTTAAAAATATTGAGTGTCCTCCTAAAAGAGAAGTGTGCAATTCCAGAAGAATATTTTGTTTTAGTTCGGAATTATTACAAAGATATAAGCGATCTTTGTACCATAAGGAATCATTTTTTCAACTAAATGTATCATATGTACTAGGATCTTGCTGCAACTTTTGAATGAGTGTCCATACATCTTTGTCCTTCATCCATTCATCTCTTGCTTCAGTTATCCAATCTGGTTGGATAAAAGAAATGGCACAAAGAAATGCTTCCACCTCTTCATTCTTTCTTGAGAGTGCATCTGCAACAACATTAAGCTTTCCTTTTTTGTAGATTATTTCAAAGTCATAACCCAACATATTTATGACCCATTTTTGCTGCTCTTCTGAAGATAGTATTTTTTCCAAAAAGTGTTTAAGACTATCATGATCAGTTTTTACCTTGAAGTGTCTTCCCATTAGGTAAGTTCGCCATTTCTTTAGTGCATGCAGTATTGCTAACATTTCCTTCTCATAAATAGGTTTCTGTAAATACTTTCCTTTCTTTGGACGACTTTCAAAAGCAATGGGTCTTCTTTCCTACATTCGAATATGCCTCAGGCTGAAAGAAGGTGAGGTTCAAGGCAACATCAAACCAAGCTCAGCCTCGTAGCTAGCCCTACGAGGACAGGAGAGGACTCTCTCCAGTCAATCTAGATAAAATGAGCAATAGGGTGCGAGATGAATCTAGAATGGGAACTGATTTTAGGCTAGTAAAGAGATAGGAATGTTTGATTTTGATTTTTTGGGTTTTCGTTGGAGAAATGGGAAAAACAATTTTGGGTCCGAGGATAAGGCCAGATCTTTGCAGATTTCGAGTTGGGGCGAGGTAGGCAATATTATTAATTATTTTGATTGGATATATGGATGGATTAGAACGAAAAGGAGCTGAAAATGGCAAGGATGAACATGGATCCTTTTCAAACAGGCGAAAACATGTAAAATTAAATGAATTCAAAGGCAGAGCACTATGAACAATGGATTCAACCTCATCTACTCATTCATTTAATTTAAGAAGCATAAGTGAGAAATGGCATACATCAAACATGAAGTAACTTACAATAAACTGAGAGAAAACACCATTAAGAACAGAAAGCCACAAGAATCCCAACAGGTGCTGCAAAACCTCTGATCTTTCCTTAGCCAAAATATGAAAAATATGTACAATAGTGCCAAAAGTTTCCCAAGAGTCCAACCTGTAGAATGTCTCAGAAATTACAATATATAGATCACTCTAACCCCTCCTCACACCTCTAGGGGTCGAAATCCTCCTTCTAGGAGCAGTTCCAACAAATTCTAATCAAGGAGCTAAAATCTAGGCAGCTAACAACTTGCCTCTAAAAGAGTGGAAACTGATTCATTTACATGATTTTCAATTTTTTGAGAGTGAATCTTCTAGAATATGTAAAAATGAGCCAAATTTACATGTCAACCATCAATTTACATCATGAAAACCCAAAAATTTCATCCACAAGAAAAACTGGTCCCAACTGGCCGAAATTCTGAGCTGGAAGTTGAAAATTCAGCCAAAAATCTAAGTGGGTAGCGCCCCTGAGCTGAGTGGGTAGCGCGCCTTTCAGCTTGATTTTGAGGCCCTTCCCAGCATCCAAATTGAGCTCATGATAGCTCTTTGTAAAGCCCTCGATGTTGGCTATCCAACCCAAGTGGAATTTCCCAATTTGGAGCTCATTTGCCCCTCTAAAACTTCATTCTCCCAGAAGTACTTCCTGCTGGTGCAAAAGGTGGCAGCAAGGTGGTTTTCATGGTGTTTTTGAGCTTTTTGACCATCCAGAATCTGATGAAATGCTTCGGAAATGCCTGAGGATGCATAAATTACCATGAAAAATCCAAAAATGCAAATATTTCCTTCAGCAAGTGTCCCGAAAAAAAGTGAGCATATGGACGCGCTACCCGTATAGCTGAAAAAACCTGTTTTTAGACCAAAATATTTCAAAATGACAAAAATTTCTCCAAATTTGCTCAAATTCGGAGCAAAGACCCTCCATCATGTATCATGCCCAGCCAATGAAGCCTCGGCCAAAATCCGAAGTGGATCGGGCCTTTTCCGCCTTTTTAGTGCTTCCCTCAACCTCCTTTTCAGAATCTTCATTCTCGCTTTGCAGACATGCATGCGAGCCCAATAATGGCCTTTCATGTGACGAAGCATGTCTTTCTCTTTGTTGGCCTTTGCCAAAAAATTATCTAGATGAATGTTAACATGCGTGAGTTCAGTCTCTCGCTCAACTGGTGTCATATCACCTGGTCTCTTCCGGGCCAATTGTCGATCCTCACGGATTCGACGCAACTCATAAAGTGTGTGCTCATCCTCTAGCTGTTGGTTGCGCTGCTCCAGATAGTTTATCACCCACTGAGCCTTCTGCAACTTATCTTTCAGTGTGTCATTCTCGGCCCTTTGCTCCTGGATGATCTCCCTCAGCTTCGAGCTAGGAGAGCTCGGATCAACATCAATGATTGTGAAATCTGTGTCCCGGCCTCCCGATGGGCCCTCATCATGCATGGGCTTCTTGCCCCTGTCCTAGATCTGTACCTATGCTGAAGAAGAAGGTGAGACCCCTTCCACATCATGTGGAGATAATACTCGCTCTGCTGATGAAGTCGGCAAGACCCCTTCCACCCCGGGTGGAGATAATACTCGCCGTGTAGCTGCAAATAAGGCCCTGTGGCCTCGCTGGTATGTCACAAAAAATGGAGCGTTGATATGCTCAATCTCAGGAATCCCAGGCTGGTGTGAAGGCTCTCCCGCATCATGAACTACCTTGGGAGGCGGCTGTGATGCTGTGAAAAAGTTACGAGAGATGAAATCCTCCCAAGTGATGCCCTGTTGTGCCAACTGATGTAACACTATGATCTTGATCAAAGTGTAATGATATATACTTCTATGCTGTTGTGCTGGGTTCTTCTTCTGTACAAAAATCATTATCCTCTCTATGTTGCGATACATGAAGTACGGAATGTTCATCATACGTACCCTTGTGAAGTGCATCAACAAACGGACATGGTACGCAAAAAGAAGCGAGAATCTGCCCTCGCAACTGAAATACTGAATGATGAGCTTCATCAGCAGTGCAAACTCATCCTTCAGGAATCTGAAAGGAAAAACTCTACCCAAGTGCCTCAAATACCCAGGTTTGATGTATGGCTCATAGTGGAATTTCTCCAACTGCTGACGTTTGTTCCATTCCTCTCCTAAATTTGGTATGCCAGTGGCCTGAGCAATAGTCATTGGTGACAGAATGAAATCTACTCCAGCGAGATTTACACGGCCATCACGTAAATGTAGAACAAACAGACGAGCTAGTTCACGATGAAGTTGGGTTTGTGAAATCATTTCACAGAATCGAAAGCATGACTGAACCCGAAAACAATCCATTGCAAGCGGACATGCCTGCAATTGAGCCAAAGAAGTAGGCTCCTCCCTGAGATGTTTACCACCTTTTCCACCTCTGTGAGGCCTCCGTGGCACATTACCCTCTGTTGTGGAATCACTGTCCGACTCCTGCTCATAAACTGACTCTGTCTCTAACATGGCTTTGAACAAGATATTTGTAATATGGATGATGATATAAGTGTAGTGAAGGCAACTGACTCTGTCTCTGACATGGCTTTGAACAAGATATTTGTAATATGGATGCTGATATAAGTGCAGTGAAGGCAAAGTTTTAATGTATGTTCAAAACCCAATAAATTTCACCCATTTACCCAAGTATCACAGGAAAACAAAATCATAATGAGGATGGCTCTGTTTTAATGGCATAAAAATTATCACTGTTTTGATCACAAGTAAGTTTGACAAATGAATACCAAATGCAGATGTATGGTACAATTTTATAATGATGGCCAAAATTTTTCAAAGGTGCAACAAGTATGGGACTGTGTTTTATGAACTGGAGAATAGGGACAACATGACAATAACCATAGTGACACAAATGACCATGACAGTGGCAATAAAATGATGATGACAGCAGTGGTGGTATTATGGTGATGGAGGCTATAGGCTAGTCAACATAAGACTGTACAAAAAAAAGAAAGGGCATGACAGCAGTGATAAGATGATAACTGAGGGCGTGAAGATGATATACACAATGTGCTAGGGCATGAGCATATTTACCATTCAAAATTTTTCAAACTTTTCATAAAATTGTCCATATATTCTCAAAACCCTTAAGGAATTAATTTGCATATGAATGTAGGGTTTATACATTTCTCTCCAAGCATGGCCCTTTTCCCAACATCAATAACATCACAACCATGATAAAAATCTACTGAGCAATGATAAAAACCTGTTTGCAATTTGCTGGAGTCGATTTGAAACAAAACTGGGCGCAAAACAAAAATTTATGAGCTCTGTTGCTGTGTGGGTAGCGCCCCTGCCCAATGGGTAGCGCGCACCAAGTGGGTAGCGCCCGTTCTATTTAACACTGGCCATGGCGTTTAAGTGGGTAGCACGCACCAAGTGGGTAGCGTGCACCACGTATGGGTAGCGCGCACTCCAAACACTGTCCAGAACTCTGCTAAGCGCAATTTCAGCCCTCAACCACACAATTTCGACTTCTTCCTGCGGATTTCTTGCAAATGAATTTATTTGCCATGTTTTATATATGAAGAAAATATCTCAACAAATCAGATTTGATTTCAAATTTGTTTGATAACCCACTTTCATAATGTTTCTAAACTTTGACATTTGATCCTTTAATACAATGCTTCTCCTTTGGCTTTTCTGAGTTTTTGGACTGATAACTTTGTTGTCTTTTGCAGGGATGCGGCACTTGGCTTTGGAAAAGATCAGAGGCTTGCACTAAAGCTTCTTATGATGAAATAAATACAATTATTACAAACATGAAATTAGACAATTTCTAGTTCCAAAACAGAGTTTTGGACTAGAAATGTCTTCAAATGCTTTTGATAATAAAAATATGAAACGAGAACTTTTTGGAACCAACCTCATGGCATGCGAGCTTTTATTACATGTATGCAAAGGACTTGAAAACCCTAGACTCTAGGACTAAAGACTCTTTTTAACAAAACTAATCATTAATGACCATGAATGAAATGATGATGAACTTCAGTGATTTTTGAGGAATTTTTAAATAGCCCTGCAGGTACAAGCATGAGGAAACACAAGACAACCAGATCCCCTCGTCAGTTAATGGAATTCTCCTAGCGAAATGCAACGAAGTGGAACAAGCGAGACACCTAAGAATGATATGCAAAAAGCGAAATGATCTCTGACGGAGGGCTGTAAGGACCGACTCTAACATTGGCTCCAATGGGGATGGTGGCTCCATGGAGATGCCAAGAACGGAAGATCTCTGGGGGAGTCAGACAGTGCCTTCATCCATTGGGCGATGGAGTCATTATTTCGACAAAGAACTCAAAACTCTTGATATATTTATTGACTGTAAATTTGACTGAAAAGAGACTGAAACTTGACCAAAACTAACTCGATTCTAAAACTGAAAATACTGATAAAACTAACTTGACAAACTTCAAACCAACCAACCTCCATCTCCAGAATTATAGCCTTCGCTCCGGGCCCCAGACTGAAGATGAGAGATCAGTACACACTTGCAATAAAACAGAAGTAAAACGATATATACAATGATGATGAAATCAGCAGAAAACACTCAAAAGTGGTATCGCTTCAGCAACCAACCATTGATCGGTCCTCCAGGACAATCATCTCCATTCATTTCCTTGAGAAGAAAGGCATTTTGACCACGATACGCTGCAATCTTAAAAGGACCCTTCCATAGGTTTTCAAATTTACCGTGCTTTCCCTTATCTTCATTCCAAGCATCCCATTTCAAAACCACCTCATCCAGCTGAAACTTATCCGCTTTTGCCTTCCTGTCATAAATCTTCTTTATGCACTCCTGCAACTTGAAAGTATTTTGAAATACCTCCTCCCATGTCTGCTGTAAATGAATCATCTGATTAATCTTCCGCTGCATGGGATCTTCCTCACTACCGGCTTCCTGAAGCAATTTGACCACCGAGACAGCAAGCGAAGTAGGAAAAACCGTGTTTGTTCCGTACACCAACTTGAAAGGAGACATGCCAATAGACTTTTTCTGACTTACTCTATCAGCCCACAGTGCATTCACTAATTTCTTGTGCCAGCCCTTTTTGTTGATTTCCAGCAATTTCTTAATAATATTCACCAAGGATTTATTTGAAGATTCTGCCAAGCCATTCCCTTCTGGATGGTAGGCAGTGGAATGTCCCAAGCTGATATTGTACTTATAGAAAAATTCAACCATCCTCTTAGACTTGAAGGCCGCTGCATTATCTGTGATTATTTTACTAGGACACCCAAAACGTGACATAATATTGTTTTCAAGAAAAGAGATAATTACCGCATCCGTGGCCTATCGAGTGAGAATCGCCTCGATCCATTTTGTGAAGTAGTCCGTAGCTGTCAAGATCCATCTATGCTGTCCGGAAGATGCTGGGTGGATTTCCCCGATAAAATCCAATCCCCACTACTGGAATGGTGCACTAACTTCAATTGGTTTGAGAGGCAAAGGCTGTAGTTTCTGCTTCCCTTCGAAAATTTGACACTCATGACAATTCTTAACAGCCTTAAATACATCATAAAACAAAGAAGGCCAATAATGCCCTGCCCTTAGAATCTTATTTGCTGTGGTCTTCCAAAACAAATGGCCTCCGCAGTCACCTTTGTGAAAGTCCTCCAAAACTCTTTGAGCTTCCTCCTCTACCAAACAATTCAACAACACTCCCCCAGGGTCTTTCCAATACAATGCAGAATTCAATATACAAAATTTTGCAGCTCTCAACTTCAATTTTCTACTCTTATTTATAGGCATCCCGGGAGGTGGAGACAAATTCTGAAGCACGTATAAAATGTTAGCATACCAAGGGGAAGAAACAAAAATATCAGATACCTGAACTGACGTACTTTCCTCATCTTCATCGGACATGGCAGCGATCAAATTTATATCTAGAGCATGCAGATTTGTTTCAGCCATGAGCTTGGCGAGTCCTTGTCCTTTAATCAGCTTGGTCGGTTTAATATCCACATCGTATTCTAACAACGCAACGATCCACTTACCCCGTCTTCCCTCTGGATCTGCCTGTACCAAAACATCTTTAACCGCTGCGTTAGGAACGTATTCTATAATGTGGGAATGCAGTATATACACATGGAAATATTTTAAGGCCTTTACAAGTGCAAGTGCTTGTTTCTCAATAATGTTGTATTTCAATGCTCCGTCCCTTATAATCCGACTGAAAAAATCAATGGGCTTCTCAACTCCATCCATTTTTTTCATTAAAACAGCTACCAATGTGTGCTCAGAAGCAAAAGAAAACAAAATGAAGTCTTGTGTGTAGTCTGGGCTGATTAAAATAGGGGCTGAAGAAAGAGCTATCTTTACCAAATTGAATATCTTCTGTCCACTTTACCTGACTGTCTTTTTCAGCATGTTCGTGATTTCTCTAAGATGCTCTGCAAGATTTGGAATGAAACGACGCAGAAAATTCATTTTACCATTAAATGACTGTATTTCTTTCTTGTTCCGGGGCTGTTCAATCTACTGTGTGGCTTCAACACGTGCAGGGTCAACTCGAATGCCATCTTTCGATATGATGTGGCCAAGGAGCTTGCCTTCATCCATGGCAAAAAGACTCTTTTTCGGATTCAGCGAAATGCCATATTTTCTGCACTTCTAGAAAACAACTTTCAAATGATATAAATGTTCCTCATCAGAATTTGAAAACACAGTTAAATCATCAAGGTAAACAACCAAAAACACATCTTTCTCATTGGCAAAAGCCATGTCCATTGCACGCTGAAAGGTGGCGCCTGCATTCTTCAAACCAAACGGCATTTTTGCATAATGAAACGTTCCCCAAGGAGTGGTGAACGCAGTCTTATCACGATCATCTTCATGCACTAAAATCTGATTATAACCTGAGTATCCGTCGAGTAGTGACATCCTTGATGCTCCAACTACTCGCTGCAATATATGGTCCATTTTTGGCAGTGGATAATTGTCTTTTAATGATACCTTATTCAAATTTCTGAAATCGATACATAAACGGATCTCACCTGTCTTCTTTCTCACGGGCACCAAATTTGATATCCAATCGGAAAATCTGATAGGCACAATGATTCCTGACTTATACAACCTGTTTACCTCTTTTTCAATCGATGGTAGCAGCTTTGGATTGATTCTCCTCAACTTTTGACGGAAAGGCTTCTAATTTGGTTTGATGGGGATAGTATGCTGAATGATATTAGTGTCATATGTTTTTAGATCTGAGTAATCCCACGCAAAAGCATCAGAAAATGAAGACAACAACTTCACATACTCAGCCCTTACCTTTGGTGACAATGACTTTGATAACTTAACGATCTTGGGATTCTCAGCTGTCCCAATATTTACCTCCTCAACACCTTTCTCAGTCGGCCTCAATGTCGGTTTGCGGGCTACATCGTCTTGATCAAACAATTCTTCCAAAGGAATCAATCCCTTAGGAATGATGTTATCTTTAAGTTGCAGCACTTCCATTTGGTTTATTTGTATGTCATCATTACCATCATCATGTTCTGTATCTATGGAGGTATCTTTAAATTTATCCTTATTCTGCAGAAATTCACTAATCTCCTCATCATCCTGAAAGACTTGCCAACATCGCTGATTGTCTGGAACGGTGGGGCAGTGTTTCACATGAATCTCGAACTTGTTGCTGGAATTCATTGGAATTTTTAAATTGCTTGCTGCCTTAGCAAGTCCATTAGCAACACCATTTTGTATGCGGGGCACACATGTCAAGGTATGATCAGAAAATAATTTCAGAATATCTAAAACTGCATTATGGTAAGCCCTCATGCAAGGATGCTTGGCCTGAAACTCACCTTTAACCTGCTTTATCACCAACTCTAAATCACCATACACTGCAATTCTTTTCGCTTTCAGCTTTTTAAGAATTTTAAGGCCAACAATTAGAGCCTCATATTCCGCTTCATTATTAGAACAATCAAATGCAAGCTTGTAGGAACACACTCTCACATTGCTCGGAACCTTATCCGGAGTGGAAAACGGACTACAAATCCAAACACCAATTCCAGCACCGTCACTACCCACTGCGCCATCAAAATCCATGGTCCAAAGACCATCTTCATCTTCCTCTAAATGTTGAAATTGCGTCAGCTCTTTTTTTTCTGTTTGCTGCCCATTGTCTTTAGCTGATTGCTCCACAGTAGCTTGTTTTTCTCTTCTTTCTTTTTGCAGAACTTCTCTAAAATTCTCAGTGATTTCTGGTATATCTTCCGCCTAAACTAATTGACTATCTATATCATTAAAACTATCAGCAAGCAACACAAACGACTCTAAGTCGGTATGTACATAATTTACAGGATGATTGATTGGCTTCTCTTTGCTGGTTATCATGTATTTCATCTTATGCTCTCGATATAACTTTCTCATTTGACCGAAGACTGGAATTGTAGCATAAGAGAAATCTAACTGAAGTGTACCTTTCAACTTTGCCCCCCAAGATCTCGAAAGGAGCATACCAAATCGCGGAGGAATGTCGGCCACCACCACATCCATTAAGACATTCTTTGCTGGAATTTGATCTAAGCTTACAACCAAATCTTTGATGAGTCCTATACACCTCACACGGCTGGAATCAAATGAATACAAATCATGATATTTTCTTGTAATGTCTAGTCCCAACTTTTCCATGATCGCCTTTGGCATCAAATTGTGCGAAGCACCCGAATCGAACATGGCATTGTGTAAAACATATTCATGCAACCTCAAACTGATATAAAAGGGAGGAACATCACTGTCAGGGGACTCACCATCTAATGCAGGCCCGAAAATCAAGTCTGGTTGATCATCCTCAACATTTACCATATCGAACATTGGATCAAAGTTCAGAATTTTGGAGACTTGACCGCGGTAGCTGCTGTTCTTCATGATTTCTGTCAAAGGAATAGATATTTTTAATTTGAAAATTTCATTTTCCAAACTAAATTCTGAAACTTTTTCAACCTCTTTGACTAGAACTTCCTTCTTTTCAGCCTTATCTTTCACTATGTTTGGCTGATTTACCTTTTCTGCTGATGATACTTTACTAGCTGCGGGATCAATTGTCTCTTTTCCTTTCTTCTGTGGTATGGGTGAATCTGTCTTCGGTGCTGAAGCTTCTTTTCTTTTCTGAATTGGATTTATGGGCACATCTCAGTTTCTAAATGAGTATTGCTTTTGTTGAGTGGACAAAGCATTTAGATATCCTCTTTGGTATTCATCTGATTCTTCCTCTAAATCTGCATCATTTGCTAGAATGAAATCTTCATCTTTCTGAGCAGCTGAACTTTCTCCATATTCTTCATCCTCAGTAATATAAATAGGCAAATCGTCGGGAGTGAAGAAATGATTTTTCTCACCTACTACATCATCATCATCGTCTGAATCTTGACTCACAAAATTCTGCAAAAGAGGTGTCTTAATCTGCTGCTGGGGTGTCGGCTCTTGTGGTCTTTGTTCACGCTGCTTTATTCTAAATTGTGGCTGTTGCTGGCCACGATAGTTTGGATTCTGAATCTGCGTTTCTGGTTTGTCAAGGTTCATTCTTTTGAGCATTTTTTCCATCTCACGGAGCAAGTGTTGTTCGGATGTAGATGTGGAAGGCTCTTCCTTTATAGTCACTCTTTTCTCTACTTTCAACCGTGCTCTTTTATCGTTCAGATTTGCCTCAACACTAATGGCAATCTTCTACATATCTTCTAAGGTAGGCGGATCTCTGTCACATAGCGAATAAGCCATTTCCGGATCGAAACCATCCGGGAATTTAAGAAGAGCTGACTTTTTTGACGGTCTTAAGTCATCTAGAATTGCATTATACACTGTATTGAATCTGATAATATAATCCTGAACGGACTCACCAGGATTACGCTTGATGTTTGTGTACTCTGAAGTGATCTGCAGCGGATCCTTTTTCATCTCCCATCGATCTAAAAAATGTGTTTGAAGGTCTTGCAATGTATTGATACTTCTGGCCTGTAGAGCTCTGAACCATTTACGAACCTCTCCTCCAAAAGTCTGGGCAAACAATCTCATTGAAACATTTTCTGCATCAACTTCATGCAGGTCCAAAAAGTCTGTCATCCAGACAATATGCTGCTGAGCTGATATACTCTATGGTGTACCATCAAATATGGGAATCTTGCTCTGGTAATCAGTAGGCATAGGATCTAAATTAGCCGACAAAGCAAGAGGTGCAAATCTGGCTGCCATGACTCTTGGCGGATTTATAATCTGTTGTCTCGGAGAAACAGGAGGACTGGGAGCAGTAGGTGAACGAGGTGTATGCGGTGGAGACGGAGGAGAAACTACTATTGATTTCTGATCAGAAATCTCAGGCTGAACGTGAATGGTAGGGATAAAGGAAGGTTTAGTGGAAATCCGTGAACTAGATGCAACTTCAGATGGTCCAAGGGTTTGTGAAGCAGATTCAGTGAATTCGGGAATGTTGGTAGCCACAATGGAATCTTGCAACTGTCTGTCCAAGTGATATGAAACAAATATGAATTGAAAATCTTCAAAAAACAATGGATCCGGAACTAATCTTGATAACTTAGTTTCAGAAAAATTTACAAATAAGGATGTTTCAAATCTTTCATCAAAAGGAATTTCATCAACATATATAATTTTCACAGGACAGGATGCAGATCTAGAAAGCGATCTGGAACTTCCAAAACTCACTTGACTTTCTCTTTCAGAACTTTCTTGACTTCCTTGTCTTCTAAGAATCCTAGGAATCAGATTCAGATTTTCAAATATCGTTGGTGGATCAGGGTCAGGATTCGACCTAGTATTCCTTCTTGAAGCCAGTGTATTGATCTATTTGGGAAAAATTTCAAGAAACACAATCAATTATCTTCAGCCTATCGACTTCTAGACTTAATCATCCAAAAGGTCTAGAACGAACAAGTATACTGGGGTGATTTTCAAATCAAGTGCTGCATTCACAAGCTAAACCGGAGATCGACTGAAGCAGCTTTTATCTACTATGCACTCGTAGAGCAATGTGCAGTTCGAAGGCTACCTGGCGTGACTTCAAACTCCGTCTAAGACTCATGAAAAAAACACATAAACACGCAAACCATTGAGATTTTATTCTTTTCCCCAGTATGGTCGCCACTATGTTAGCGCTCGAATCTGCCTCAGGCTGAAAGAAGACGAGGTTCAAGGCAACATCAAACCAAGCTCAGCCTCGTAGCTAGCTCTATGAGGACAGGAGAGGGCTCTCTCCAGTCAATCTCGATAAAATGAGCAATAGGGTGCGAGATGAATCTAGAATGGGAACTGATTTTAGGCTAGTAAAGAGATAGGAATGTTTGATTTTGATTTTTTTGGTTTTCGTTGGAGAAATGGGAAAAACAATTTTGGGTCCGGGGATAAGGCCAGATCTTTGCAGATTTCGAGTTGGGGCGAGGTAGGCAATAGTCTTAATTCTTTTGATTGGATATATGGATGGATTAGAATGAAAAGGAGCTGAAAAGGGCAAGGATGAACATGGATCCTTTTCAAACAGGCGAAAACATGTAAAATTAAATGAATTCAAAGGCAGAGCACTGTGAACAATGGATTCAACCTCATCTACTCATTCATTTAATTTAAGAAGCATAAGTGAGAAATGGCATACATAAAACATGAAGGAACTTACAATAAACTGAGAGAAAACACCATTAAGAATAGAAAGCCACAAGAATCCCAATAGGTGCCGCAAAACCTCTGATCTTTCCTTAGCCATAATATGAAAAATATGTACAATGTGTGCCAAAGTTTCCCAAGAGTCCAACCTGTAGAATGTCTCAGAAATTACAATATATAGATCACTCTAACCCCTCCCCAAACCTCTAAGGGTCGAAATCCTCCTTCTAGGAGCAGTTCCAACAAATTCTAATCAAGGAGCTAAAATCTAGGCAACTAACAACTTGCCTCTAAAAGAGTGGAAACTGATTCATTTACATGATTTTCACTTTTTTGAGAGTGAATCTTCTAGAATAGGTAAAAATGAGCCAAAGTTACATGCCAACCATCATTTTACATCATGAAAACCCAAAAATTTCATCCACAAGCAAAACTGGTCCCAACTGGCCGAAATTCTGAGCTGGAAGTTGAAAAATCAGCCAAAAATCTATGTGGGTAGCGCGCCTGAGCTGAGTGGGTAGCGCGCCTTTCAGCCTGATTTTGCGGCACTTCACGGCATCCAAATTGATCTCATGATAGCTCTTTGGAAAGCCCTAGATGTTGGTTATCCAACCCAAGTGGAATTTCCTAATTTGGAGCTCATTTTCCCCTCCAAAACTTCATTCTCCCAGAAGTACTTCCTGCTGGTGCAAAAGGTGGCAGCAAGGTGGTTTTCATGGTGTTTTTGAGCTTTTTGACAATCCAGAATCTGATGAAATGCTTCGGCAATGCCTGAGGATGCATAAATTACCATGAAAAATCCAAAAATGCAAATATTTCCTTCAGCAAGTGTCCCGAAAAAAAGTGAGCATATGGACGCGCTACCCGTATAGCTGAAAAACCTGTTTTTAGACCAAAATATTTCAAAATGACAAAAATTTCTCCGAATTTTCTCAAATTTAGAGCGAATACCCTCCATCATGTATCATGCCCAACCAAAGAAGCCTCGGCCAAAATCCAGAGTGGATCAGGCCTTTTCCGCCGTTTTAGTGCTTCCCTCAACCTCCTTTTCAGAATCTTCATTCTCGCTTTGCAGACATGCATGCGAGCCCAATAATGGACTTTCATGTGACGAAGCATGTCTTTCTCTTTTTTGGCCTTTGCCAACAACTTCTCCAGATGAATGTTAACATGCGTGAGTTCAGTCTCTCGCTCAACTGGTGTCATATCACCTGGTCTCTTCCGGGCCAATTGTCGATCCTCACGGATTCGACGCAACTCATAAAGTGTGTGCTCATCCTCTAGCTGTTTGTTGCACTGCTCCAGATATTTTATCACCCACTGAGCCTTTTGCAACTTATCTTTTAGCGTGTCATTCTCAGCCCTTTGCTCCTGGATGATCTCCCTCAGCTTCGAGCTAGGAGAGCTCGCATCAACATCAATGATTGTGAAATCTCTGTCCCGGCCTCCCGATGGGCCCTCATCATGCATGGGCTTCTTGCACCTGTCCTGGATCTGTACCTGTGCTGAAGAAGAAGGTGAGACCCCTTCCACATCATGTGGAGATAATACTCCCTCTGCTGATGAAGTCGGCAAGACCCCTTCCACCCCGGGTGGAGATAATACTCGCCATGTAGCTGCAAATAAGGCCTTGTGGCCTCGCTGGTATGTCACAAACAATGGAGCGCTGATATGCTCAATCTTAGGAATGCCAGGCTGGTGTGAAGGCTCTCCCACATCATTAACTACCTTGGGAGGCAACTGTGACACCGTGAAAAAGTCACGGGAGATGAAATCCTCCCAAGTGATGCCCTGCTGTGCCAACTGATGTAACACTATGATCTTGATCAAAGCGTAATGATATATACTTCTATGCTGGGCTCTTCCTCTGTACAAAAATCATCATCCTCTCTATGTTGCGATACATGAAATACAGAATGTTCATCATACGTACCCTTGTGAAGTGCATCAACAAACGGACATGGTACGCAAAAAGACGCGAGAATCTGCCCTCGCAACTGAAATACCAAATGATGAGCTTCATCAGCGGTGCAAACTCATCCTTCAGGAATCTGAAAGGAAAAACTCTACCCAAGTGCCTCAAATACCCAGGTTTGATGTATGGCTCATAGTGGAATTTCTCCAACTGCTGACGTTTGTTCCATTCATCTCCTAAATTTTGTATGCCAGTGGCCTGAGCAATAGTCATTGGTGACAGAATGAAATCTACTCCAGCGAGATTTACACGGCCATCACGTAAATGTAGAACAAAAAGACGAGCTAGTTCACGATGAAGCTGGGTTTGTGAAATCATTTCACAGAATCGAAAGCATGACTGAACCCGAAAACAATCCATTGCAAGCGGACATGCCTGCAATTGAGCCAAAGAAGTAGGCTCCTCCCTGAGATGTTTACCACCTTTGCCACCTCTGTGAGGCCTCCGTGGTACATTACCCTCTGCTGTGGAATCACTGTCTGACTCCTGCTCATAAGCTGACTCTGTCTCTGACATGGCTTTGAACAAGATATTTGTAATATGGATGCTGATATAAGTGTAGTGAAGGCAACTGACTCTGTCTCTAACATGGCTTTGAACAAGATATTTGTAATATGGATGCTGATATAAGTGTAGTGAAGGCAAAGTTTTAATGTATGTTCAAAACCCAATAAATGTCACCCATGTACCCAAGTATCACAGGAAAACAAAATCATAATGAGGATGGCTCTGTTTTAATGGCATAAAAACTATCATTGTTTTGATCACAAGTAAGTTTGACAAATGAATACCAAATGCAGATGTATGGTACAATTTTATAATGATGGCCAAAATTTGTCAAAGGAGCAACAAGTATGGGACTGTGTTTTATGAACTGGAGAATAGGGACAACATGACAATAACCATAGTGACACAAATGACCATGACAGTGGCAATAAAATAATGATGACAGCAGTGGTGGTATTATGGTGATGGAGGCTATAGACTAGTCAACATAAGACTGTACAAAAACAAGAAAGGGCATGACAGCAGTGATAAGATGATAACTGAGGGCGTGAAGATGATATACACAACGTGCTAGGGCATGAGCATATTTACCATTCAAAAGTTTTCAAACTTTTCATAAAACTGTCCATATATTCTCAAAACCCTCAAGGAATTAATTTGCATATGAATGTAGGGTTTATACATTTCTCTCCAAGCATGGCCCTTTTCCCAACATCAATAACATCACAACCATGATAAAAATCTACTGAGCAATGATAAAAACCTGTTTGCAATTTGCTGGAGTCGATTTGAAACAAAACTGAGCGCAAAGCAAAAATTTATGAGCTATGTTGCTGTGTGGGTAGCACCCCTGCCTAATGGGTAGCGCGCACCAAGTGGGTAGTGCCTGTTCTATTTAACACTGGCCGTGGCGTTTAAGTGGGTAGCGCGCACCAAGTGGGTAGCGCGCACCACGTATGGGTAGCGCGCACTCCAAACACTGTCCAGAACTCTGCTAAGTGCGATTTCGGCCCTCAACCACACAATTTCGACTTCTTCCTGCGGATTTCTTGCAAATGAATTTATTTGCCATGTTTTATATATGAAGAAAATATCTCAACAAATCAGATTTGATTTCAAATTTTTTTGATAACCCACTTTCATAATGTTTCTAAACTTTGACATTTGATCTTTTAATACAATGCTTCTCCTTTGGCTTTTCTGAGTTTTTGGACTGATAACTTTGCTGTCTTTTGCAGGGATGTGGCACTTGGCTTTGGAAAAGATCAGAGGCTTGCACTAAAGCTTCTTATGATGAAATAAATACAATTATTACAAACATGAAATTAGACAATTTCTAGTCCCAAAACAGAGTTTTGGACTAGAAATGTCTTCAACTACTTTTGATGATAAAAATGTGAAATAGAAAACTTGCGAAACCAACCTCATGGCCTACGGGCTTTATGACATGTATCCAAAGGACTTAAAAACCCTAGACTCTAGGACTAAAGACTTTTTTAAATGAAAACAATTATTAATGACCATGAATGAAATGATGATGAACTTCAATGATTTTTGAGGAATTTCTAAATAGCCCTGCAGGTACAAGTATGAGGAAACACATGACAACCAGACCCCCTCGTTAGTCAATGGCATGCTCCTAGTGAAATGCAACGAAGTGGAACGAGCGAGACACCTAAGAATGAATATGCAAAAAGCGAACTGATCTCTGACGGAGGGCTGTAAGGACCGACTCTAACAGGAGGGAAAATTCATTAAATCACTTATCTTGGAAAAGATGCTATGCTTGGACAAGAATAAAGCACCATGAGAGAGAAAATCGAGCTTGAAAGAAAAAATCCTCTGCTAGTGATGATGAAAATCACAAATTCGGGACATCGCTGAAGGAAAGAATCATTTATGGAAGAGAAAGTATAACATACCCATTAAATAATCAATAAAGGTTGTTAATTCTTATTTCTCGACTAGCAAGAAAATCTAGCTGGGGGGAACTGGAGGTTATAGTTCAAGTTTTGGAGGGAAGGTGCTCATTCCCAAATGTTTTCTTGGTCACATATTGGTTAGAGATTTCTTTGTAAATTCCTTAATATTGTAGATTCTTCAATTAACAAATTCGCTGTTACAATTTTACCATGTTGTAAAGGATAAATTCAATAATAGTTTTTATGATATTAATTTTATTACACGATTAATGAATAAAAAAGAATCTTGTGTGATATCCTCATTATGTAGAGGAAGATGTAATAATTTATATGTTCTATTTTTTAAAAGGAAGATGCAATGATTTAGATGTTGTTATTATGTAAAGGAATATACAATGATTTAGATGTTGTATGTTTTGTAAGGGGATCTGGAATAGTTTATATGGTATTTTAATTCTCGTGATTTTGGATGGTAGAAGACTGTACAACTTTACCAAGGCTTAGTATTATCTATTTTCATGATATTTTATTTCTATATAAAATTTGGAAACAAAATGTAACAATAATTGGAAATTAATTTCTACGAGATCCAAAAAAATCTAGGAAATTTATAAATCAATTAAAAACCAAAAAAATTTAAATGCAACATGATATGGCACATAATAGGGTTAAGTAGATTGTGAGTATAAATAAAATCAATTTTACCACAATTGGTACTTCTGATGATTTGAAAATCCAAAATGCATACCATTCCGAGGCCAATTATTTAGCCTTAGAAGGGAAGCTAATCATGAGGACATAATATTCTTTCTCCATAGTCATGGGTACACTGGTCATGATAAGAAAATTGATAAATTTGTAGGCATCATCTGAAATATAGAAATATAGATGTGATAATAGCTAAAACTTAGAAAATTTTATCGTTTGGGCTCACAACCAGTTTATACAACCACGATTAAGTAAGGAATTAAACCATGAAATTATATTGATAGAAATGCAATGAGAATTAAGTGAACATGTTTAATAGAGAAGTGAATTATTGAAATAAAGTTAAAATAATAACCTAAACATCCCAAATTTCGGTTGGAAGGGAGATAACATGAAGAACATCATTTACTTGAGCATTTCAAACTAAACTGTGTACAAGACCTAATATATTAACATATAAATATTTCTTCAACAAATTGGGAGAAACTAATTCAATATTGTGTTAGAAAAATCCAACAAAACACATAAAAACATCCTTAGAAAAAATTATAATGTGCATTAGAAAAATATACATATATATCGTTAAGTGATTGGATAGAACAATAATATCATATTGAATATTACAAAAACCCAAGAAAAACATCTTCCATAATTAATTTCTGAATGAAAGGTGAAGCCATCATTTTTAAACCAAGAGGCTTACTATAGTTATATGAAATGTTTGTTATACAAGGAAAATAGACCAATTTTCAAACAAAAGAAGATCATAGAAACATGAGGAACATGTACAAGACTCGCTCGTAAGCCATGTCTCCCTAGGGAATGAAAAACTAGAGTCAAAATATATGGAATGGGGCTATAGTCACCTCAAAAGAATAAAATGCTTTTTCCTATTTAAACAAAATGGTATCATGAAACTTGTGATGGAGACATCATTTTCGACAGAGCTGAGAAACGAAGATCACTGACTTGATAAGGTATTGGGATCAAGAGTTACATTCCTTTCCACTTAGTTGAAAAACAAGGGAGTCAATACCCTCATAATATTGGAAGATTGACCCTCTTTCCTATGAGATAAATTCCCCACTAAAAATTAATAGAGTTACATCACGAACAATCAAATTACATGAAATCAACACAATGCAAGAAGAGTCAGAGGAATATATTGTCATATCTACGAAGATAAATGGTGTTTTTGCATCCTGTAAAACACGTATCAGGGAAACTCTAAATAAAATGGTGTAGTGTTATGATTAGGAAAATAAGGTAAACCAACAAACATGAAGTAAATGAAAATGACTGTATGTACCATAGAATATGTGGGTAAACTTTGTTCTAGACCACAAAATATGATTAGGGTATCAAGGCCTCTTGAAACCAGAGGAATGACCCCTGCATTTGAATAAGACCATTCAAAATGAAAAAAACATAGGTTACCTCTAGTAATACACAAAAATTTCTCTCTCTTCCATAGAATGAGTTATACACAACAAAATAAGTTGCCTGTAGCTTAGAAAGCAAGCTAGAACACCACCAGAAGGTTCATCCTAAGTCATACTCATGAGGCATGAAATTCTTTTCAAAAAAAGTTAATGAGACATAAGGAAAGGTGTATAAACAATAATATATATTAATTAACATGTGAAAATAAGTACCATTCATTGCGCCAAGCACTCAATAGAATAAATTTCAATCAGAAAATATAAGTGGAGTAGTTGGTGATGGAGAACACATACGTGCCTTTGCGTTCTGGACCTAGTATCAAATGTTGGTAGGAAATTGACATTAGGGTTTACAGTGAGTGTTGAATGTCAAAATTGTTCTTATTTTGACACCCTTTTCATCATTTCTTATATTCTTTTCACAAACTCATGACTCCAATCAATGATAGTTGACATATTCCACATCAGAGGAGGAATTTAAATGATCTCTACTTTATATTATGATGTTTCTTATTATTTAAATGAATTTATGTAATTGGCTACAGAATGTGTGCAATTCTGTAGCTAATCATTGTTTCTGTAGCTACTGTTATGGTTTGACATGTTTTGAGAAGAAAATAATGAAGTGGGTCATATGGGTATCTCTGGAATGATCCACACATGGTTCGTATCCCATCCAACTATTCAAATTCAAAGAGAAATCGTGCCTACATTTATGATCAAGAACGATCAAAGAATGTGATCTACGAATGAAATACTCTCGATTTTTTGTGATGTAGAAATCAAGAGATGGCCATTAAAGAATTTTCTTCTATCGAGACTTCTAATTTCAGTTATATTTTTTTATCATAGGTGGAAATGCCTCAAATAGTTAAATCTGAAACTTGTATAAATACCAGTATTTTGAAACTATAAAATAATCCTAATTTTTGTCATAATTGAGTGTATGTTCTTGAAACTATATTTTGATAATAAGAAGACTAGTTACAGATCCTTTGGTGTGCACGTAGTCTATTATATTTTTGACTCATTCTATTGTAGAGGGCCCCTACATGTATGTGAGGTTTTTAATTGTTTTGTAGTTTGATTTCTACCATTTAATCTCCTATTTATTTGTTATTTTTTCTTCTGTCATTTCATAGTTAAATTTACATTGTTTTCATAGTTAGATTCTTGTCAATTCATAGTTTAGTTTGCTTACTATTTTATAGATTAATTTAATCAATGAATTATTAAATTAGTTTCCAATTAGTTGTGTAATCTTATTCTCACTAAGTAATCTCACGAAAGTGGCTCTGTCATTTTCCAATTGGATTAGATTTGGGTATTCGGTTATACAACAATTCTAGTTTTCTTTAAACATGCTTTGTACTTTTTTTTTATTTCAATCAACACTATCATTTAAATTATTAGTAATATTATTTATGCTTTCAATCCATGGAATATAATTACATTAAGTTAGGACATAATCAAATTAGAATTTCATTTTTAAATTAGAGCAAATGCTTTGTTTTCATAGGACTAAATATTTCAATGGATAAGATATCGAATGATTTCATCTTGTAATTTGAATGCAATTAGATTTGGAATAATGCTCTGTTTTAAACTAGTTAGATATTTTTCATAGATGTTTTGCTAACCTACTAAAATCATTAAAAGTTTAATATACTTTTATGCAATTTATATCATTTAATGAACATTTTATTTTCTTCTTGCTTTTAAATTTCATATTCCATTAAAAATAGTTTCTAATTCAATTTATTTTGTCAGAATAAAAACAACATTTCCTTTTCTTCCTTATTTAAGAATTAGCTTTCATCATTGAAATTCATTTAGATTTTATTATTCATTAGCATTTAGAGATTTAATTTCTTAGATCAATTTTAGAGATAATATACAAAATCCCCAAAACAACATAAATATACACAACTAAGTAAGAAAACAAGGTTACCTAAGCATATATAGTGCACCACGCATCATCAAATTACTAACCTCAGTCAATAATTCATGATAGAAATTTGAGACATCAAATTGAATAAACATTTTGGCTCTATTGCCAGGGAAGTGTAATTAGGAAACCTCATTTCTTACAAGAAAAATAATTAAAAAATTACATGCGTAGAGAAAAAGACTCTAGGGGTAGATTCGTAACTAGAGCTAGAAGTTTGATTCCAACAACACCACTCACCCCACCATGACCATGTAGTGCCACACCACCATCTCAGACTCATATTCCATTTTTCACCTCAATACATAGACTTCATAAAGTCTTAATATCAGAAATCCAACCAAGAGATTCCCCAACTTCATCTACTGAGGCAGTCTTAGAAGAAGAAGATCCTATATATCCAACAGAATGAGTAATGATTTTCACCTCTACAGGAGAACATATTATATATCAAGAGTTAGAAATCCCTAGTAAGGAAGAAAAAGAATAAACTTTCTTCAATATCTCATTGATAGAAGAACCAAAGGAAGAAAAAGCAACTCTACAGTTAAAACCTTACATTAGCTCTAAGGAACCTACAATGGCAGAAGAATAACGAGGAGGAGAATTTCTAAATGGAGATGCCTTAATAGGAGGAGGAAGGGGTAGAGGACAAGGTGGAGGAAGAGGTAGAGGCAGAGGATATCCTAACACTGTTGGATTTCCTATAGTTGATGAGGATACAAATTTTAGAATGAAAAATATTTCACCTTATGTCCTTCCCAATTTCCATGGATTAAGAACTGAGGATGCTGAAATTTTTTTATTTGAATTTGACGTCTTATGCAGATCTTATGAATACTTACAAAACTATAAAAAATGGAAGCTATTCCCTGCAACACTCACAGGTGCAGCTTTAAAATGGTTCATGGGTTTGATAACACAATCTATTAGGACATGGCATGATATGAAACGTGATTTTTTCCAAAGATATCTGGATTATTTGACATCGATTAATATGAAGGATGAAGTATTTAAAATGATGTAGAGAGAGGATGAAAACTTAGAAGAATTAATTGAGAGATTGAATTATAATATCAAAAAAGATAACATGGAAAATCTAGATCAAGATACTTTAAAATCTCTCTTATTGAAATCCATTAGAGATGAATGGATAGATGGGAAAATGAGATATCTCTCTATTACCATTACCTGAAATTGTTGAATTGTGCATTCATCTCTCAAGAGGAAAATCAAAAAATGAGAAAAATACAAGAGATCCTATTCTCTCTAGACTAAATAAATTTGCAACTCGAAAAGTGAGTAGGCCAGAAATTGGAAATATGCTTGATGAATTTAAAACATATATCTTAGGGAGTATCAGTGAAAAAATATACACCCCAAAATTACAAAAAAAACAGAAAGTTGAAACTAATGCCTTCACTATTTTCCGTCCTAAATGCAGAAATAAATGTGATTTAAGAGAGTTTCCTCTTGATGTAAAATTCATAGAGACCTCTATTACTTGAGAAGAAAATCACGTAAAAAAAAAAATTCCCTTTATACCAAGTATTAAGGTTGTCTTTCAAAAATAATAAGTAACTCCATCTCTAGTAGGTCCTCTTTGTTTTGTCTCTAGAAGACCATAGCATGGGCCACAAACTCAATGTTTTAATAACGAGATGTATAATCAACCCCCACCAAAAAATTGGAATTCATCATCGCAAAAACCTTGTTCTGAGCCTCAACCTTGGACACCAGAGACGCAAAATCCTTATGGCAGATAGTCTCAGTATCACCAGTATCCACAACCCTATCCAA
Source organism: Pinus albicaulis (assembly GCA_034641835.2). NCBI lineage: Eukaryota > Viridiplantae > Streptophyta > Pinopsida > Pinales > Pinaceae > Pinus > Pinus albicaulis. The sequence goes on from CM076581.1 coordinate 136,804,600, forward strand.
AATATCCTCCCCAACATTTGGCACAACAAAATCAACTACACCAAATCCAAAATCAGAATCCACAACTATCATTACCATTTCCACAAAAAACAAACTAAATACCTGCCCAGCCATTACCAAACCTAAATAACAAAAATTCTCAAAATCCTTATAACATAGAAGGAAAAAAAATTCCAGCTTACATAATTACCACACTAGATTTTAAAAATATCCAACTACCTCGTAGAATATTAGAAAGGGAAAAGTCTTATGTTATTATTCAAGAAAAAGATGATTTTGATGAAGAAATTTCTCTACAACAAAATAAGAATTCTAGAGAAGGGACATCTCTTCACCATAGCCCAAATTTTAAAAATGAAAAGAAAAAAAAATCCAATAAACTCAACCCTAATAATAGAGCACCCTTCAATATCTATTTCTAACCCTCATTTTCTTGAAAGATTACAAATTGATAGAGGGATAGAAAAACAAGTTTTGTTGCCTAATTATGATTTTATAGATGAAATGAAAAATCCCTGCATAAAAATTCCTTTTTTACAGGCCATTAAAGGGATTCCTATTTTAGTCAAAACAATAACAGAGTTGAGCATGAAAAAATCAGGAAGAAATAAAAAGAAATAAAAAGGATTCATTTAGTAGGAAAAATAGCCATTCAAAAATATTTGGACCCAGGAAGTCCAATTGTAAAAACACATATCAATGGCATTGAGATTCCAAATACATTAATTTACTTATGAGAAACCATCAACATCATGAGCAAACAAACTATGGAACAACTTAGGCTTATAAACCTTTAGTATACACCAGCATTACTGCAATTAGTAGACACATCAATAACCAAGCTATATGGTGTATTAGAAGACATATATGTGTCCTTAGACTCTTGGGAATATCCCATTGACTTCATGATCCTAACTCCCAAGAATGACCTAGGGGCACATTCATTAATTTTACGAAGACCTTGGTTAGCTACAGCTGGTGCTTTCATTAATTGTAGACCCAGTGATATGTTTATTTATGATGGAAACTAAAAAAATAAAGTCACTCTATATCCTCCAGGAAAAAAAATAAAAGAAATAAGAGATGAAGAATGGATGGATGATGACAATGATATACAACCTGTGTTTACTATTTCTTTTATTAGTGAATAAGGTCAAATCTTAAATTCAATAGAAAAATTTGAAACATATTTGCAATGTGAAGATGATTATAGTTTTCAAGAACAATGAAATATTGAATGCTTGTCATGTAGAGAGTCTTCTTTATATTCTATGGAAGAATTTCATAAAACTACAATTGAAATATTTCAAGGGAAATCTTTAAACATAAACAAAAACATGGACAAATTCCAACAAGAAGAGTTCAGCAAAACATTTCAAAAACATTCTTCTTAATATGCATGGTAGTACACTGACATGAAAGGAATTAGTGCTAAGACTTGTATACATCATATCTATGTTGATGAAAATTCTAGGCCTATTAGACAACCTCAAAGAAGGATTAACCAAAATCTTAGGGAAATTGTGAAAGAAGAATTGCAAACATTGTTGAATGTAAACTTCATCTATCTAATTTCAGACAGTCAGTGGGTTTCTCCCATGGTGATTGTAACTAAAAAGAATGGTAAATGGAGGTCATGCATTGATTATCGAGAGCTGAATAAGGCTACTCTAAAATATCATTTTTGATTGCTTTTCATAGATCAAGTTTAGATAAAGTAGCAGGAAAAACGCATTTCTCATTTTTGGATGGTTTTAGTGGTTACAATCAAATTCAAGTAGCACCTGAAGACAAAGACAAAACCACATCCACCTTTCCATGGGGAACTTATGCTTACCGAGTACTTCCTTTTCAATTGTGAAATGCACCTGCGACATTCTAGAGGGCAGTATTACGAATTTTCTCAGATCTAATACATGATTGCATGGAAGTATATATGGATGATTTTACATTTTATAGAAATTCATTTAAAGAGGCTCTTGAAAACTTGGAAATGGTTCTTAAAATATGCAAAGAAGAAAATCTTTCATTAAGTCATGAAAAATGCTTTATGATGTTTACTGAAGGAATTGTTTTAGGACATCATATTTTAGGGGATGGAATTAAAGCAAACTCATCTAAAGTTGAAGTCATCTCCAAATTATCAATTCCAAGTTTTCAAAAGGGTGTTAGAATTTTTCTAGGATTTATAGGGTACTATAGAATAATTATAGAAAAATTCACCAAAATAGCATCTCGACTCTTCAAAATTCTTACCAAAGATTGTGAATTTAGTTGGAATCCTGATTGCCAATTGGCATTTGAAACATTAAAATCGAAAATTTCTGAAGCACCCATATTAAAAGTTCCAAATTGGAAAATACCTTTTCAAATTTCAACAGATGTTTTAGATACAGCTCTAGGAGCTGTATTAGGAAAAAATATTTGATTCTCTATACCATCTATTACACAAGAAAAAATTTGACTTTTGCTGAGTTAAATTACTTGGTAACTGAAAAAAAAAATCTAGTTGTTTTCCATGCTATTAACAAATTTAGACATTACATCACCATATATGAAACCTTTATTCACACAAACCATTCTGAAATTAGGTACATAATGAATAAATCTATCACTAATAGTAGAATCACAAGATGGTTATTACTCTTGCAAGAATTTACCATCACCATTCTAGACCGACCTGGAAAACAAAGCAAATTTGTTGATTTCTTGTCTAGAATTAAAAACAATAATAATGATACTCTAGTAGAGGATAATTTTCTTGATTAATATATCTTTGCAATATCTACTAAATATCCATGTTTTTCAAATATTTCTAACTATTTAGATACAAGAAAATTACTAGAATACTTGTTTCATTAAGAGAAAAGAAGAATTATTCAAACAAGTGCATTATACTCATGGGTTAATGATGAATTTTATAAAATAGGTCTATATATCATCATCAGAGGGTGTGTTCGAGAATATGAAATGCCTGAAATTTTGAAGGCATGCCACGATGAACCTTGTGGTGGAAACTTTGCTGATAAGAGGACTACCTTTAAAATCCTTCATTTAGGATGTTATTGGCCATCCATCTTTAAATATTCCAAAGAGTATGTAAAAAGGTGTGACAGTTGTCAAAGAATCAACAAACGTGTTCCTACAGATGAAATCCCCTTCCAACCTCAGGTACTGATCAAATCATCTGAAGAATGGGTTGTGGATTTTCATGGACCAATGAATCCACCATTGAGACAAAAGAGGTACATTATGGTTTGCACTGAATATGTCACTAAATGGGTATAGGCTAAAGAAATTTCTCTTGCTAATGAAAATGTTGTAGTTTGATTTCTCTTTGAGGATAAATTCACTCGTTTTGATATCCCAAGGGAAATTGTGACAAATCAAGGATCTCAATTTACATCTAAGATGGTGCAAATGATTCTGGATGAGTACAAGGTTAAACATAAAATTCCACTCCACATCATCCATAAGATAATGGTCAAGTGGATTCCACCAATAAAATGATCGAGGAAATCCTCACAAAGACTGTACATCTACATAGCAAGGATTGGGCAGATAGGATTCTTGAAGCCTTATGGACCTACCAGACTACATGGAGGAATACAATAGGACATACTCCCTATGAACTTTTTTATGGGAATCAAGTCCTATTTCCTATAGAATTTGAGATCAAAACATTCAAGATAGTAGACAAATTGGGACTTAATTTATCAGAAGCTTAAAAGCAGAGAATGGAGCAAATTAATGAGCTTGATGAGATCAAGCAATATGTATTTCAAAGAACTATTCTAATCTAGCAACAATAGTACATATGGCATGATAAGTAGATAAAATAAATAAAGTTTTAAGAAGGAGATTGGGCACTTTTGTTAGATTCAAAGTTCAAAGACTTCCAACGAAAATTTCAGACTCATTGCCTTGGGCCTTATGAGATTGAAAACGTCTTTGACAATGGAGCAGTCAGGATAAGGACAATTGATGAAGAAAAGGTACTTGTTCTTTTGAATTGGCATCGATTAAAATTCTATCATAAGCCAATTAAAAAGGAGGAATTTATCAAAAAAATTGAAAACGATACTAATATGAAGTTGGTCAAGAAGAATCCTTCTTCTCCCCCAACTCAGTCTTGTTTTTATTCTCATATATATATATATATAGAGAGAGAGAGAGAGAGAGATATTGTATAAGTATGAAATCCATTCAATGATTGGCATCCTTATACAGAAAATACAATATGAAAATTAGAGTTCTGACATCTTATATTTTATCCCATTCTAAAATCCCAAATTCTTTGTTCCCTTTCTTTCTATAAAGAAATAAAAGAAGTAGCTACATAATTTCTACAATTATGTAGCCCTCAGGAGATTCTACAACTATCATCATAGCATGTAGCTCTACTACATTTTCATACATCCTACTGAAGAAAACATACTAAACTAAAGCAATTGAGGACTCCATTGAAGATAATGTTGAAAGGATACCTGAATAATCAACACAAATAGAAGAGAAACAAAGGTTAGTTCCAAGGTATGTTACAAATATTTTTTTAAATAGTAAGACCAAAAACATTAGTATATATAATTTAGATGATCATATTTTTCCTCAATATGTCATCATTTCAACTGATTGTATCCAGATTTACATCACAATTTCATAATTTGACCACAACATCCATATCATATCTCATAATAATCCATAATTATTTTCCCATTAATGATTAAGAGTCATGTCTTACTTTTGTAACCCACTCATCTATGTACCTAAAACCTCGCTGAATATCTATTTCACTTGTACTTCTCTACAAACACTTGAAATCCTTAATCCAGAGCCACAACCTCAATTCACTCAATCAAAGAAGAAAAGTTTTGAAGGTGAAACTCCTCACAACAAAGACATGGTTCTAATAGTGAGAACTAGATATGTAGGAGACAACTTCATGGAGGGCTATCCTTAGGTAAAGGAAATGTTGTAGAAGGTGCAATGGCTACAGTTTATAGAGAAGTTCGATGGGTTTCATGAGGTCACCAAGTCCTCTGCAAGATATTTGGATGGGACAAAGGTTGAAATTGGAGATATAAATTTCTCAGTGAGAGATGCCTTTATGGCCGAAGCTATAGAACTGTCGAAGACTAGCCATAGATGGTTTAAGAACAAAGAAATTCACAACGAAGAATGGAAATTTTTTTCTGAAGGATCCAACTATGGACACTATTGTTTACAATAAAGGAATTCCCAGTTCAACACTCAAAAACAAATGGAGAATTATTCTTTTAATTTTACAAAAGTTTGCTACTTGTGAGGGTAGATTTGGCTATATGTTTGTTTATCATGCCCGATTGTTAATGAAATTTTTGGAGGATGGAGAAATAAACCTCCCATGCTTCCTACTGAATAGTATAAATAAAATGTCATTAAATGTGAAGAAAAGAGTCCAATTCTTAGACAATGCCATGCACCACCATGGAATGATAAAGATACTTATTGACTTCCATCTAAAAAGTGTAGGGCATTTTTGGGAAAGTTTCCTAATTTGAAATCACTTTCAAGATGAAGCACCAGAACAACCTAAGGATGAAAAAAATAGAAAAGGTAGAAGGAGAAAGGTTGAACTCACCATTGAGAAGAAATATTTACCTCGAACACAGCAAGAAGAGGAAGAGCTCACCATTGTAGATTTAATGAAAAATAAGAAACAAAGTGGACTAAAAAGAGAGGAAATGTAGAGAAAAAGGGAAATTTTACAAGTTTAGAATATTTAAACCCTCCACAGCCAAGGAGAAGTTCTATACTTTGTAAACCCTTGAAGAAGACACCATTGGAGGAGGTAGAATTTGTTAATTTAGATGAAGAACCCCAAGTGCCATCACCTAATACTGTCTCTCCTGCACATATTCCTATACACTCTCCTATATATAGTCCTGTACACAGTCCAAGAAAGAAATCCCTAGAAATTGACCCAGCACAGAAGGGGATATATCACTATATTGAGTCATTAGAGAAAAGACTTGCAGAATAAAATCCAAACGTTAAAGAGCAGCCTATCAGTGCACAAGAACCTCTGGTAAACACCTTCAAGCAAGAAATATATGACCTAGAGATACTGAACAGGCACATAAACAAGAAAATGAAACCCTAAAATAACATAATCAATTGGAGAAGGTCATTAGTGATAACACTATCTTACATTTGGGGCTGTGGTATAAAAAGAGTAAGAAGCTAAAAAAAAAAATCTCTGAATCTGAAAGTCATCAACCTAAAGTACAAACTCCTTATGAGGAAACCTAGAATGGAAATCACATCAAGGAAATGAAAGAAGAGGAGGTTGGATGTATTAGAAGAGGTATTAGAAAAAATGCAATAGGAGGTGAACGCTCACAATTTTTGGAATTGCATGAGGACATGTAATGGTCTCTTAATGGGCATATGTACAACCTCAAAACTATTCTTATTTTGACACCCTTTTTCATCTTTTCGTCCTTCCTTTTGACAAACTCATGACTCCAATCAATGATAATTGACATATTCCACATCAGAGAAGGAATTTAAATTATCTCTACTTTATATTATGATGTTTCTTATTATTTAAATGAATTTATGTAATTAGCTATAGAATGTGTGCAATTCTGTAGCTAATCGTTGTTTCTGCAGCTATTGTTATGGTTTGACAGGTTTTGAGAATCAAGTAAGGAAGGGGTCATATGGGTATCTCTGGAATGATCCACAAATGGATAGTATCACATCCAACTGTTCAAATTCAAACAAAAATCGTGCCTACGCTCGTGGTCAAGATCGGTCAAAGAACATGATATGCGAAAGAAATAATCTCGATTTTCTCTAACGTAGAAAATCGAGAGATTGCCATTAAAGAATTTAATTATATCCAAACTTCTAATTTCAGTTCTATTTGTTATCTATAGGCAAAATTTCCTCAAACAATTGAATATGAAACTTCTATAAATACTAGTCTTTTGAAACCGAAAAACAGTCCTAATTTTTGTGATAATTCAGTGTATGTTTTTGAAACTCTGTTTTGCTAATAATAGTACCAACTCAAGATCCTTTGATGTTCCCATATTTTATTATATTTTTGACTCATTCTGTTGCAGAGGGCCCCTACATGGAAATTATGTTTTTAATTGTTTTGTAGTTTTAATTCTGTCATTTAATTTGCTGTTGATTCGTTATTTTTTCTGCTGTCAATTCATATTTAAATTTGTAGTTTTTTCATAGTTAGATTCCCGTCAAATCATATTTCAATCCGCTTAGTATTTTATAGATTAGTTTCATGAATGATTTCTTAAATTAGTTTCCAATTAGTTGTGTAATCATGTGCTCGCTAAGTCATCTCAAGAAAGTCGCTCTGTAATTTTTCAATTGGATCACATTTAGGTATTCGGTCATACAATGGTTGTAGTTTTATTTAAACATGCTTTTCACATGTTTTTTATTTCAGTCAACACTGTCATTTAAATTCCTAGTAATAGGATTTATGCTTTTAATCCATGGAATATAATTATTTTAAGTTAGGACAGAATTAAATTAGATTTGTGTTTTTAAAATAGAAGAAATGTTATGTTTTCATAGGTCTAAAGATTTCAATGGATAAGATAGGAAATGATTTCATCTTGTCATTTGAATGCAATTAGATTTAGAATAGTGTTATGTTTTGAACTTGTTAGATATTTTTCATAGATTTTTTGTCAACCTGCTAACATCATTCAAATTTTGATTTATTTCTATGCAATTTAGGATACTTAATGAACATTTTATTTTCATCCTTCTTTTAAATTTCATATTCCATTAAAAATAGTTTGTAATTTAATTTATTTTATTAAAATATAAGCAACATTTCCTTTTATTCCTTCTTTGAGAATTAGTTTTCATCATTAAAATTCATTTAGATTTGATTACTCACTAGCATTCAGAGATTTCATTTCTTAGACCAATTTTAGACATAAGATACAAAATCCCCCAAAAGAACATAAAAATACACAACGAAGTAAGAAAAAAAGGTTACCTAAGCATATATAGTGCAACACACTTCATCAAATTACTAACCTCGTCAATAATTCATGATAGATATTTGAGACATCAAATAGACTAAACAGCCAGGTTACTGGTAGCGAGAAAAAAACAAAGAAAATTGGAGAAAATTCCATGGTATGCGCAAGATTAGGGTTTTAGTTTTGGGCTTTTATTTAGAGCCATTGATTATTTTCCCTTCATCGTGAATATCCATGGAATATGAAGGGAAGTCACTTGACATCATGTGAAAAGAGATGATGTGGCATAAATGCAAATGGACACATTCACATTCCATCACATGTGCATAGCAGGTGTTACACCAATTTTTGGTCATCTAACCTATTACTATTAGATGGACAAAAGTACACCATGTAAGACCAATTTTACCCTAGTAAAATGGCTTTCACTATGAAAAATAACTTAGTAATCCATAATTTCTTAAGGTTTTTATGGTCTAAATCTGAAACCCCATGAGGAATAATTGAATAAATCCTTATTTAATTGATTTTCCACAAGGGATAATTAATTAAACCATAATTTAATTAATATTCTTGGTCATATTTAACAGTTATGAAACCAACTCCGGAAATAGAAGAAAAGAGGGATCAACACCTTATAAATAAGCCACTTCGAGGGGTAAACCTCCTTTAAATTACATAAATGAAAAATTCTTGGATGATACAAATGAAAAAACCTACTTTCTATATATAGGAGTCCATGGGGCCACAATATAATCCTAGCCAACCTAAGAATAGTAATGTAAGGGCACAATAATAATAATATGGGGGTTATAGGGGTACAAAAATAAGAGTAAGGGGGCTACACTAACAACAATAAGGGGATACAGTAGTATTATAGGGACCTAACATGTCCCTCTCCTTAAAACAAGTGTTGGCCTCAGTGCTTTATTATTTGTGGATGCTTCTACATAAAATTTGCATCCTCATATGTGAAATTTTCAACAGGTAAGTTCTTCCACTTGCTGGGATACTCTGAAATTGATCTATTTGGTAATTGTCGAGTTCTTGTTTCTGTAACTTCTTCAGAACTTCTTTTGTTGCGATGTTGATCTTCCTATTGTTTTATTCGATTTTGCACCAAATTTACGTTATCCTTTGAGAGTTGGAGAACTTGTTGTTGATGCTTGATGTGATATTCCACTATTTTATCATCCATATTAGCTTTCATTTGATCCTTAAAACCATCCAACATAGCCTCCATTTTTTCTTTTAAACCACCTACGTCATCTTTGATTGCTCTTTGTAAGATAAAAATTTCTTGCACTTGATACTATAATTTTGATATCTCATACTGCAATTCTTCTTCTTCATCTGTCATAGTATATATTTCTGAGGGCTTAATGGGTGTGTAATTATTTTTGGGAGGAAATATATAACTCAATATTGATATCTATGCTTAAATATGTCCTTGTAATCACTTCAAACTAATTTTTCAAACAAATGTCATGCAAACTTGTTTAAAAAATACACACCTTTTTCTAGGTTTTGAGGAGCTCGATATTGAAACTAAATTATCTTTGTGATTTCAGATATTCAATATTAGAAATTTTGTCCAGTAATAGCTCTCTGAATCTTCTTTTGAATGCCATGGGTCTGACGTGATTTTTATTCTTCAAGAAAAATTTATGCCCAATCTCCCACAATGACTTAATTATGGAATGGTTCAGTAGAGCGAACTTGTATAACGTGCCACGTGTCACTGTTTCCTCCTTCGACTCTAAAATTGATACACATGAAACTATAGTCTATGTAGTTGTGGTCACCTTTTATATAATTCCAATCCGACGCTCAGAGAGAGAGTTATGATGATTTTCCCATGGTCACCTCTTTGAGATGAAAATTGGGAGCTTGGATAAATCCTAACTTCCACAGGTCATATCTCCAAAAATATTGTGAACGAATATTTGAAATTTTTACAAGAGGATCCTTAGGATTTCTACTTCTCTCTGTAAATATTTCAGCTTATAAAACTTCGCAGAAAGCAAGTTATAGCACAAATTCCACGATGACCTATTTTAGGGAGGAGCCTAAAAACACCCTAACTTCCATAGATCATATCTCCGAAAATATTGCGAACCAAGATCTGAAATTTCTACACGATGTTCCTCAGAATTTCGGCTTCGCTTTGTAAAAATTTAAGCTTCTAAAACTTCATAGAAAAAAAATTATAGCGAAAATTCTACGATAACCTATTTGGAGCAACGAAACCCTAGAATCCAAAGCTCTAATACCAGATGTTATGAAACCAGCTCCAAAAATAGAAGAAAAGAAATATCAATGCCTTAAAAATAAGCCAATTTGAGGGGGAAATCTCCTTTAAATTACATAAATGAACAATTCTTGGATGATACAAATGAGAAAAACCTACTTTCTATATATAGGAGTCCATGGGGCTACAATATAATCCTATCCGACCTAACTATAATAATGTAAGGGAACAATAATAACAATATGGGGTTTACAGGGGTAAAAAAATAACAATAAGTGGGCTATAATAACAACAATAAGGGGACACAATAGTATTATAGGGACCTAACATTAATCCAAAACAGGAAAATTAATTAGATAAATCATTATTTATCTTATTATTTTCTAGGAATAATTATTTAAAACATTATTTAAAAAATATTCCTTATTGAATTTGATCACATAATTTCTAAATAATTAAGTAAATCATTATTTATTTAATTATTACACAACCATATTCTTAAAATAATAAATAAATCATTTATTTATTTATTATTTACAAATAAAGGGATTTGACCAAATTAAAATTATTTTTCCCTCCAACAAAAATAATAAAATATTCCATAAAAGTTGGATCTAGATTTGGTTAATAATATTTTAATTATGCACCAATATCTAGACCAATTCAATATTTTTTTATAAATAGAAGGTTTTTCTATTCATTCACGACCTTTTGTTACCTAAAGATCACTCTAGATCTATACTTTTGGCCTGACTTTGATCCTCCATCATTGTCATATTTTTCTATCATTTTTCTTGTGAGCTCCCTTTAAGTTTCATGTTTGTTTGGGTTTTCTACACCATCAAGAGAGAGAGAGAGATCTTAGATCTGAAGTGTTGAGGACATACAAGAACCCATATCATTGAGGGGAACTGATAACATCTTTGTATGTTCCCTTCCCAAGTGTCATAAATAAAAAATTCTTTAAAAATATTCTTGTATTGTCTATTGTATGCATGTCAGGGCAACTCTTGCTTATATTTGCTATTTAATGTATTTAACTGCATAGATCTGGATTTTGCAGCATTTATTCTAATCAACTAACTACATATCTAAAGAAATTGATAGCCATCTTTGATGTTAGGTTTGTTTGTTATGCACATCTAACATGAGCTTTTTTCGTATGCTTGCGATTAGAATTCACACTAACAACTAGAGACTCCACTGTGGTTTATAATTACAACTGTTGTTGTTTTTCAGTTCCCTGCATGACCAGTTCTTTCAACCCCTAGGTTTTTTTTTCATCTTCTTATTTTGCATTTCTTGATGTTGTTTTTAACCTTTAAAACCCTAAAATAGTAAAAATTTGTACTTTCATGTGTTTCTGGGCCTATTGCGGAAGTGATAGGTATCAGTCACAGCTGAGACAATACCTTTTTTTGAAACCTACTTCCAAGAAGTTCTGAAGTGTAGGTCACTCTTTTTGGGCCAAAACCTGCAATCTCAAGCTTCAAGGCACAGAAAATAGCCAGAGAATTGCGCTCTCTACTGAAAACAAGTCAGAAACTGCGACCTAAATTGTTTGCGGGAATTTTTCTGTGATTTTTCTGGATTTTTCTGGGCTACTGTTCAGGGTTTTCTAAGCTCCCTCTCCACCCATCTTGGAGCCATACTTGCTTTGTTTTAGTCGTCAAAGTAGGAACCAAGCCCCTTAGGGCTTCAGTACGCTTCCACCTTTTTAGGAGTTTAACTGAATTAGGTCGTTTGAGATTTCAGTGTCTTCAGACATAATTCAGATTTATCCTATACTATCAAAAACATTTTAGATCAGCTATTCATCCATCCTAAATAGTTCTTTTCCTTTTTTTTTTTGGTCCTCGTTTACGGTCCCCTCCATTTCCCTTCAGGTTGTAGCCTTTCGCTACCTTTCTTGTAGCACTTTTCCCTCTGGTTTTTTATTATTTTCTGCACCTATTTCCAGCAGATTTGACCTTCATATCCATGTCCCTCCCGACTTTATATCCAATGTCCATTTTGTGTGTTTTGACTATATTTTTCCTACCCATGCACTAGTTGTTGGGAAGCCTTCCTCCTTGTGTTTAAATTGATGTATCTTTAGCTGTTTATTTTCTATCACATTCAGTTTACTTTACTGTCATTTTTAGATTTATTTACAGTTATACAACATCTTTTTTCTTTTTTCTCTAAACATATTTTTGATTAAATAAAATTAACACACTTATCACATACATGGACACCTAAGTGAAGAGTGCTTGGTTTACACCATGAGGCGAAGACTATAACATTGTAATCAATTGATCCCACACCTCCCTACCCTTGTTTGGACATTGTAATCATTTGATCCCAGGCCTCCTACCTTTGTTGGTCTCTCTTTCTTCTGTGATCTGTGTCTACTTTCCATCATTATTCCCCCAAGGTGCTTAGCACAGAGACTCCTTGGCCTTCATCCTTAGTTTCCAGTAGGAGGACTTACTCCTTTGCATAGGGTTCGAGTTCATCCTCCACTGAGTCCCCATTCTGACTCTACTTCTGGTTCATTGGGTTACCCTTTTGGTTCTATCCATGGCTCTCCTCCCATCACCTTCACCATGTCTGGTTCAAGAACTAACACTGTTGGTAGTCCCAACCCTAATGCTGGGAATACTACTAGTGGGACCACAACAAGAACTATGTCAGTTTCTCCCTTACTCTCTTATATGATAGGCCTCAGTCTTCATGATTTTAACCAGTTGATTAATGACCCCATACACCATGATACTAGTTGGCCTATTATGCCAACCAAGCTCCCTTCGGACATCCCCAAGCTTGAGGGGCTTGTTGGAGAGGACCCTACAAACCATGTTTGTTCTTTCCACATGTGGTGTTCATCTAACTCCACCACCGATGACTCTATCCATCTTCCGTTGTTCCAGCGTACGCTTACTGGAGAAGCTTCCAAGTGGTATGTTTACCAAGCCTCTACCTCTCATGGTATTTTTGCAACTCTTACCCAAGCTTTTTTGTCTTACTTCTAGCTTCCCCTTCACTATGACACTAGTACCAAACTCTTGACCTCTTTCTATCAATCGTGTACGACCCGCCTATCTGATAATGTCCAAGAATGGCAGAGAAGAAAGAGGCTATGTCGAGCCCCTACCATCGAAGACAGTGTCTACATGGACTGGTTTCTCAAATCCATGTTGCCTGCAATTAGTAAAGATGTCACATCTCACTTCCCTCGGGCCAAAGAAGCTTCCCACCAGATTGCGTTGAAATATGACCTAATCTACGCACAGTCTAGTTATGTTTATACCATCTTGCCTTATCTCCCTAGATCCAGTGGTGCCAATGCACCGAGGGCATCCCATACCACCAATGGTATCGTTGGAGGCCTTTCTCATCCATATACTCATTGTCCCATGGGTTACGGATTCCCTCAGGGAGGGTCCAGCTCCTCCAACACTTTTCCCCCTCCTACTAACATGTATCTACGATACGGCATGCCTCATCCTTTTGCACAAATTCTTTACCTCAATGTTTCCCAACCTCCTTATTATCTGTATCTACAACTTGGTGCTCCAACTCCTCCAGCATTAGCACCTCAACCTCTCTTGCATTCTCCACCCTTGCAACAATAGCCACCACCCCCAAGGGTCAGGTGTATGCACAACAGAGTGCAAATAATCCTCCTACTTCCATAAAGAAGAGGAAAGGAAAAAAAAAATCAATATTCCCTAGGTAATCGATGACCCAATCCCTAAGGGAATGCACCTAACACAACAACCCATCAACAGGACACTCACCCCAAGCAAGAAAAGCTTGTTTGCACAAACAAACCTTGTTCTTGTTGTCATGTATATGGTCACTACACTCATAATTTTCCTCTTTTACCTCAAATGTTGTAGATGTGGGAAGCTCAAGCAGCATCCCGAGGGCAAGAAGCCTCCCCTTCAGCTCCTCTCAATTTTTTCCCTATCTAACTGGTTGTGTTTACCAATCCTTTCTCCCATCAAGGATTCGTGGCTACTCAACCCCCTGAAATTCAAGCGGCCACTCAACCACCTCCATCTGGTACCTTTGATTACCAAATTCTCATGATGAACTCTGACCAACCCATTACCATTGACCTCAACCTTTAGAGTCGGTCCCCGTCAGTACAATAAGCCCCGCACTATGTCTCCTCCCATGCCCCCTTCTTCAGGTCCTACAAAGCCTCTTTTGACACCCAATGGTCCTTTACAGATCCCTCAGCCTAAGGTAGAGGTTCATACCAAGTTCCTCAAGGGACCATTACGTCGAAACGTTGCTTCTAGAAAAGCTGCCCATTCGTATAGTATAGTAGATGACTTGGTGCAATCCCCTGTTGCCATGCTAATGTTGGAAGTCCTCCAGTCATACCCTTCACAATGAAAAACTCTAATAACTTTCATGGGTGCTATTGATCCTTCAGACTATCATTTTATCATCTTTAATGTTGACTAGTCAGAACATCCCCCCCTTCCTGCCTCTATCGCCTTACGAATCCTTGTCAAGATCAGGAATGCCAATGCCTCCCATTGTATCATTGACGAGGGGGTATCCACCTGTTTGATGTCCACTTCATTTTGGAAGCAACTCGCATCTTCTCAATTAACCCCTTCAACTATCACCCTTCGAACATGGCATGGCTACTCTTCCCATCACCTTGGCATGTTCTGCAAATGTCCTATTACTCTTACGGGTAAGACAGTTTGTGTTGATGTAAAATTCATTGATGCCCCCTTAGATTACAACATTATATTCGGTTGTAACTACACTTACGCAATGTTTGTTGTCCCATCCACAGTTCAATATAAGATATGCTTTCCTCATAATGGAAATATTGTCACCATCGACCAATAGGCATATTATGAACCAAAGACTCAGACCTCCCCTGACTTTTTCATCTCTTTAGTGGCCAATAAACCAGCAGTTGAACCTCCAACCATTGTCTCACCAGAGTCTACAAATACTCCTCTTTTCTTGGTTCATTCCTTCGTCTCCCTCCTCCTATCTCTAATCCTGCCACGTCGAATTTTTTCATGATGCAATTGTCTCGGTCCGACCTCAAATGGACTAGTTCAACTAGTCAGTAGCCCCGCCCTCCGCGACCTGTTCCTAGCACCTTAACTCAGCCTTGAGGACCCCCTCCTCAAGGCCTCTCATCTACAGCTGGTATCCATGAGCCTATCTACCCTCCTTGAATGGTTCCACCTCTTCTTAACCATGTCATAGCTATCCCACCTAGCCATTACCCCTACGGTCAGATATCGTTTCTACCCCCCCCCCCCCCCTCCTGGATTATTTTCGGTACCTATTATGGCTACCTTTTATATTCCCAACATGACCCTGGGGATCCCATTCTTGTACATTTATCCCCCACCCTCTATCCCGCCTAGTCAACCCAAACTTTATACTACTTTGACCTCTTTCCAACCAGTCGCCACAACCACTCCCTTTGCTTCCGTGCCTTAACCACCTTGATAGGAACCTACTCCTGTTGTGATAGCTTCAGGTGACGAGGGTAAAGCCCGTAAGAAGTCACCTAAGGACAAGCCTGTCCAAAAAACCCATGCTCCTCCTCATCCTCCAAAGCATACCACCCGGTGTGATTTTTGTGATTTTGTCGGTTATGCAACCCATACCTGTCCTAAATTTCCTCAACTCAAACCCATGGTCAACGAAGCATTTTTGGAGTCTGATATCACAAACTTCTATGTCACTATACTTGATTTATTCCTAAAACTCAAGTTTTTGTGCACAAATCATCCTTGTGCTTCATGTGATTTCCATGGCCACTATACCCACCTCTGTCCCCGCCTCGATGAATCTCGTGCCTCTTTAGAAGCGGTCTGCCAAATCGAAGCCAAGCCCAATCAGTCCATCTCTCCCTTGTTTGCGAGTTTTTCTCCAGCAGAACCAGAGGTATGGCCTGCTCACATTGGCATTCTGACTCTCGATGTCGAGATGACGAAGCCTTCAACCATAATTTTCTACCTATCATCATCTATGAGATCCACGGTGGAAGACCCATCTTGGATTTCCCCTTATGTTTTGCCTGACCTCCCTTCAGTGATCACCCTGGGCTCAACATCAGTAGATCCCTTATCTGATTACTCTTCCGACACCCCCCGTGACTATGTGCATGTGAACGTTTCTTCTCATGATGATGAGTCAAGTAGCTTAGCTGCACCACATGGTCTTTCGTCCACCAGTCACTCCATATTCTATTGCGATGATGAAATTATGGAAGAATTTACCACCCCTGACTTTATCTATCACCCCTTACATCAAGACCATTCATTAGAACCACATACACCTTGTGGTCATTACATTGACACCCAATGTTTTGGTAAGGGGGCACCCATATTTGAGGGTTCAGGAGAAGTAATTCTGTACAACCCTCTGAGTGCATCTGGTAGTGTCAACTCTAGTAGCATCATTCCTCCCCATTTAGAAGAACCTTCAAAGTACCATATCACTTTAGATCATTCTAGGGATGACCCTCCTCATCATTCCTTCATCTTACATCAACAACCCAGTCCCTTACACATTGTTGTTGATCAACCTCTATATTTTCTCAGTGAGCACCAGTTCATTATCTCCGAAGACACTCTTTGGGATAGCAACACCATTTTTTCGAACCAATAAATTGTGTCAATTTGCTTCATATATCCATTACCAAAAGAGTTTGGTAATCCTCCATTCCCTTTCTCAAACTTCATGTATCCATTCTTCCCTTAGAAGATAACCATAATGTAAACAAATGGCGAACCACATCAGAAAAATGTGTTTAGATTCCACTTTTCTAAATACATTTGGCATCACCATAACATGCTTGGGGGAAACTATACCCCTCAGCCATAAAAATCCCAGCTTCAGCCAAAAACGGCACTAAAACCCCCTTTCTCAGACAGGTCACACTTTTCAGGTCATTTCCTGGGATAGGTCGCAGTTTTCTTCCCCGTACCTACTACCCAGGTCGTAGAACACCCCAAAAAGTGAGACCCAACCTATTCCTAAGCTCTAGGTGCCTACTCTGAAACTTCAGTCCATTTAATTTAAAGAGTATGGTTAGGCCTCTTACCTGAAACTAATGGATCTCGATTCCAATGGTAGGTTTTTCAGCTATGATCACCGCAAGATTTAGGGCCTTTTTGCATCTCTACATTCACAAAAGCTACACTTGCAAATGAATCAAATTGGAGGGAAAATTCCTTATTAAATGAGAAACCCCATATTTTTATTTTGCCAGCTACGACAAAACCGTATCCTAGTTTGACAAACTGTCAGCCCTATTGGAAAGCTCTCACCGGGCTCTCAAATGGTATTCATTATTTTTTTGTGATTTGATACTTCACCTAGATACATTTTTTCCAAGAAGGTTCACTTCACCACTCCTCAATATCAAATTTATTCACTTGCAACGCTTGTAATTGAGGCACCACTTGGCTTCATACTTGTCCATGCTCGTGTCAATTTTTGTCGTGAGCAACCATATTGTACTCATTTCTTTATGGTCCCCACTGGGCCTGTTCTATGTGGCATCATATTCGAGTCGCCCTTGTTTATAGAGTCTGAGTTGAGTCATCATCGCATCCACGGAGTCTGTCTCGAGTCCCTTTTTATCCATGTAATATCCCCAAATTGGAATTGCTAGCAAGGCATGCCTGAAAAAGGAATTTTTTAGGAATGTATGCTACAGAAAACAATATTAGCAGTTGTATCTCTTATATCTAATAATCTAAGTTCCAAATCTAAGAGGAAATCAGAAACCAAGCAAACTAGGTGAGATAAACAATCATTTTCACACCTAGAATGGCTAGAAAATGCCCAATAATGGGACTACAGCAATATGTAAACAAAATTTTGGACTTGAAACAAGCTATTCACTCATGAAATGTGTCAATAAACACATTATCATCAGTTGATCTCTCAGTAGCAACTTTTACTTCCTTTTATGATCCAACAGTAGCAAAATAAGCCCCAAAAACATTATTCCCAGCCATTTGCGTAATAACAAAGGAAAATAATTGTGGGATCCCTTATAATATTTCATATGGGACTCACATACCAAATTTTAGCAAAAAAATCACTCTAGCTAAGTCAAACAGATATCTCGAAACCCGATATGGCTAAAAAAGGCACAAATCCCATGACTTAGCTTATGCAGAATTTACGGAAGCATTTACAGTGTGATTTTATGAGGGTTTATGATGAAATATTATGGAAATAACATACATGGATATTATTTCATTATATCATGGAGAAAAATGGAGGAAAATCCTATTTTATACATTATAGAAATGACCTGGCAAGGGTTTCATGAAGGTACAAGTGCAAAATGTCAGATCTGCAGATCTAGATCTGCAAAATGTAGTCTAACTAAAGCTCTGAGTATATTCAGGTGAAAAATACAGAAAATGAAGGAGAATCCTTCTTAAAAAAATTTTGGGAGAACGGTTGGCCCTTTCCTTGAGAAACAAGCTCAAGATTGAGGGGATTAACCCTCACATTGCAACATTGCAAGAAAAGACACAGTTCCTGCAAATGAATGTGCTGTAGATGTTGGGATTGCTTTGGCCAAGTGCCAACCTATGAAAATCTACTCCAGAATTCTTCTTTATTGATCTCTCAAGAGAAAGAGAGACTCCTCCTCTGAAAAACAAGTGCCGGAAGTGATGTTGTGACCCCTCACTGCAACACCCTGCAACACAACATTATTCTGTTGCAAAAATAATGCTGTAGTTGAAGGAGGATGTTTGGCCTCAAGCATGGATGTGAGAAAAATAAATACAACTCCTTCAAGAGGCTTCTCAAGAAAGGAGAAGGATTCCTAAATAGGAAATCCTTGTACTAAGCAACACAATAATCTCAATTAAATAGTTGCAGAAAGAAAAATAATATTCTAGACCAAAATCAAATCATCAAAATAAAATTTTTATGGAAGCCTTGGCCTCCTTTTAAACATGTGTGAGCCTTCTTTCATTGGGCCCCACTCATTAGGGTTTCCTTGACCAAGGAATATTCTTCCCACTTGCACTGCGATGTCCCAATGGATGATCTCCTCCTCTCATACCTGCGCTGTTGACTTGGTCAAACTTGACCTTGTCCACTTGCAATGGTCCTTGTTCACACATGAGAGTGTAAAATATAGCTGCTACATTGATACCTTTCCACACCATGAGGGATTTTATTCATATTTTTATTATTCATGGGCTTCCTTACCCATTTATCCAACTACTAAATGAGATTAACAAAATTTAATATTACAATTTGTTGCATGCAAATTTTGGAATATTATAGTCCTCCCCTCCCAAATGTTGCTTGTCCTCAAGAAACTGCAAGCATAGAACTGAAGAGTTTCCTCCCAAGGCATGGAGACTGAAATGTATTGGGAAAACACCTTTCCCAAGTGGATCCCCCATCCCGAAGAAATCATCCATGAAAAATGAGTCACCTCCCACCATGGCAACTCCAGAAAATTTTCCTCCACCTTGAGCTCCTGCAAAGTATGTGGGCTGAAAATATGCACATGGTAGAAAAGATAGCCTACCCCACACTATCTTCCTCTCCACTTATGATAAGTATATATTATATGCTAATATTGGGGTGCAAAACAATTGCCCTCAAGTGGTAAGATGAAGACGAGATCTCCAAAGATCTCCTCTCCAACGTTGTAAATCAAGTTGGCCCAAATCATCCCATATGTGATGGATAGGAAATCATCACCATATGGCATCCCATCAATCTCATGGCCCACCTCAAAGAGAAACAAGTGTTGGATTTTGGTGGCCATATCTCCTCCCATGCTCCCATTAGAACATGCAATGCAGAAACTGTGGGAATCCTCTTCCCAAAAGGACACATCCATCCCATGTGTCTCTCTCCCCATCATGCTCCCAATAGAGATAAGAAAAATATCAGCAAAAGAGGCCATGATCAGCATCAATATGAGGGAAATACTGAAGGTTTCATGTGGTGCATGGAAGTAACAATAGTTTCCCATGTACTTACATCACAGTTTCCGAAATTGCTGCTTCAGAAAATAGAATGGCAAGTTGTTTGTTAATACATGGATGGTTATGTATGTCATCAAGTCTACTAATGAATAATCAATGGTTAGGTACAATAGTTGATCATACATGTAAGCAAAACATACTTGCCCAAGGTCATATGAGAGATGGATGTCTCCATCATATAGATTGGCCCTAAATTGACCATGAAGCTAAATGAAAAAATTGCCCTCTTGTGGAGCAAGGCACTGCATAGAAATGGTAAGAGCATGCAAATATTGTTTTAGATAATCAATAGATGCAAAAAAAAAAATCTCACCTTCTCCTTGTTCACCAAGTGCAGCAAATGTGAAGTGATCATGGGGACACTCCATCAATAATTCCAACCCCCAAGGTGACAGCACTGTCGGCCCATGCAAATAAGTTCTTGCCAACTCATAACTCCATTCTTTGACATGCACAATGTCAAATGAATTTCCCATAATGTTGCTACACATAAGAAGATCCTCCCAAGGTGGAAGCACCTCTTGAATATCTGAGGCCAAGGAGTAGCCCCTTTGCACCATGATAGTGCCACCTTCTACTCTTGCAACATCATGCAAAGTGTGAGAGAAAATCTGCCCTTGCTCTCCCAAGAATAAGCCAAGCAACAAAAGTTTTTGCTGCCTCCTCATACCTCCATCATATAAATCATGGAGTGAAAACATGGTGAAGAATTTCATATCAACACAATGCATCCATACTCTTTTCTTCTCTATGATGCAAGTATCCTGCCGCATACCCTTAGAAAGAGGATGATGACCAAACTCTTTCAAGAGCAACCAATACAGCCAAGCCTCATGCTGCCCAGTATCATAGATTTGCAAGTAGATTTCCAGCTTCTTGCTCATCATCCACACCCATCCATCCACATGTGGGTGCCTTCCATAAAGTTCTTCCTTAACACTCTCCCAAGTAAAACTATCATTCAGCCAAATCAGATTTCTACTCTTGCATTTCATGGGATGTTGAAATGCAAATCCTTTGAGATCTTCTAGAGAAGACCTCTCATCAGTGTCCCTCTTGAATCCACAAAGATCCAAGTGATGAGGGGAACACCTCCTCAAACTGTTGAAGAACCTTTCACTCTAGGATGTGTTGAAGTGCACCTCCAATGAGATCTCTCCATGAGACCTTCTCTTCATCAATGGCCTTCCAAAACCAATAAGGTTTTGGATCTACTATAGGTATAAATTTCACTTTGAGTTGGGGAGTGCTCATTGAGAAAGTGTCATATAGAAAGGAGAAAGTGTTTCTCACTTCAAGATGTCTACCATCTACCTTTTCTTCCTCCATTGCTTCATAAATGAACCTGTCATTTGAATGCTCACATAAAGAATGGGTCCTTCTTTCTTCATCACTGCTCTTATACAGCGTAGTGTAACTTTTTTGCTCTAAATCAGTAGTATACAATAATGTAGATCCCTCCATAATATTTTTTTAAATGATAGGAGATGGAAACTTAAGCTTACCTTGGTGAAATGTGGAAGTAAGAGTTCCTCCCTCAACTATGTTGGCTTCCTTCAATGTTGAACATGAAGGCTACTCCTTCGAGGTCGTGACAACGCTGGTACATGCTTCTCCAAGTGGTGGTGGGGATCTCTATTTTTCTTATCTGCCTTCCCCAAATATCCTGGTCAACCTTTGAGAAAACTCAGCAAGAGTAGACACTCTTGCATGGCTCAAATGGAGGAACCACCAGGTGTTTTCTTCACCTTCAAGGTGCAGCGCTGCAATTTCTATAGCCTCTATATCTACTATTGGATGTAGTAGGAAGAAAGCCTCTAGTTTCATCACCCAAGCCCTTGTTGCACATGTGAGTGATCCATCAAAAGTGGACAGTACGAATCTATTGCCTCTCATCATTTCATGGTTGTAGAGTCTCCTTTCTTCCTCCAGCTGAATGAACTATGGTAAAGATAGAGTCTCCTTGAAGGCTATAGGTTTAGCTTGGTACTCAGCAAGGTATCCACTTAGAATTTCATATTCCAAGTGTCCTCTATGTATCTTGTCTTCTCCTCTTCGAGAATAGGAAGTGCATGGCTCTTCCTCTTCTTGAAACCCTCTAGGAGTTTCACTGAAACTCTTCATCTACTTAACCTCCTTAGGGAGGTCTTTCTTGGATCTAAGAAGTAATGAGATCAAAATCATTCTCTTCATAATTCTGATCTTGCTCCTTTGTATAGCTCAATCTCACAGGTTGAGCCAATATTATGCTTTGATACCATTGTAATATCCCCAAATTGGGATTGCTAGCAAGGCATGCCTGAAAAAACGCATTTTTCAAGAATGTATCCTACAGAAGAAAAAAAAAACTAGCCCTTGGATCTCTTAGATCTGATAATCTAAGATCCAAATCCAAGAGGAAATCAGAAACCAAGCAAGTTAGGTGAGATAAACAATCCTCTAACACCTAGAATGGCCAGAAAATGTCCAATAATGGGACTACCACAATATGTAAACACAATTCTAGAGCTGCAGCAAGCTATTCACTCATGAAATGTGTCAAGAAACAAATTATCATCAGTTGGTGTCTCAGCATCAACTTTTACTTCCTTTTATGATCCAAAAGTTGGGAAAAAGCAGCAAAATAAGCCCCAAAAGTGGTATTCCCAGCTATTTTTGTAAGAACAAAGGAAATAATGATGGGATCCAGTATAATATTTCATATGTGACTCACATACCAAATTTTAGCAAAAACAAATCACTCTAAATAAGTTAAACAGATCTCCCGGTCCCGATATGGCTCAAAAAGGCCCAAATCCCATGACTTAGCTTATGCAGAATTTACTGAAGCATTTACAGCATAATTTTCTGAGGGTTTATCATGAAATATGATTTAAATAACATACATGGAGAGTATTATATTATATCATGGAGTAAAATGGAGGAAAAGCCTCTTTTACACATTATAGAAATGCCCCGGAAAGGGTTTCATGAAGGTACAAGTGTAAAATGTCAGATCTGCAGATCTAGATCTGGAAAATGTAGTCTAACTGAAGCTATGAGTATATATATCTGAAAAATACATAAAATTAAGGGGAATCCTTCTTACAATGTTTCCGGGAGAAGGGTTGTCCCTTTCCCTGAGAAACAAGCTAAAGATTGAGGCGATTAACCCTCACATTGCAACACTACAAGAAAAGACACAGTTCTTGCAAATGATTGCGCTGTAGATGTTGGGACTACTTTGGACAAGTGCCAAGATGGTAAAATATTCTCCAGAATGATTCCTCACTAATCTCTCAAGAGAAAGAGAGCATGCTCCTCTGAAAAACAAGTGTCAAGAGTGGTGTTGTGACCCCTCACTGCAACACCCTGCAACACAACATTATTGTGCTGCAGAAATAACATTGTAGCTGAATGAGGATGCTTGGCCTCAAGCCTAGATGTGAGGCAAATCAGTACAAATCCTTCAAGATTATTCTCAAGAAAGGATAAGGATTCCTAAAAAGGAAATCCTTGTGCTAAGCAGCACAACAATCTCAACTAAACAGTTGCAGAAAGAAAAATAGTCTTCTAGACCAAAATCAAATCATAAGCATAAACTTGTTATGACTACCTTGCCATCCTTTTAAACATGTGTGAGCCTTCTTGCCTTGGGCCCCACTCATTAGGGTTTCCTTTACCAAGGAATATTCCTCCCACTTGCATTGTGTTGTCCCTATGGATGATCTCCTCCTCTAATACCTTCGTTGTTGACTTGGTCAAACTTGACCTTGTCCACTTGCATTGGTCCCTGTTAATACATGAGAGTGTAAAATATAGCTGCTACCTTGATCACTTTCCACACCATGAGGGATTTTATTCAGATTTTTATTATGTATGGGCTTCCTTACCCATTTATCCAACTACTAAGTGAGATTAGCAAAATTTAATATTCCAATTTGCTGCATGCAAATTTTGGAATATTACAATCTAGCCACAATCCTCCATCCTTCATTTCTTTGTTCCTCTCTCGTGTCGCACATTTTTGCCTTCTGTCATACTTTCCCCTATCCCCTTCGGTGTCGAGTGAGTAGCTGCCAGGTCATCCATGCCCCTTATGCTCTAACAAGGGAAGTCAATAGCCCGCTACTCAATACCCCCCATTTCACTATTGTTCCTAGTGTTAGTCTATCAGTCACTCTACTATTATCCCTTGTGCCTTAGTTTCAGATCCCTTACTGCCTCACTGGTCCAGGTGGATATCGGTGGCCATCCACCTATTCCATTTGGACCGGCAGCATTAATTCTTTCAGTTTTTCAGCTTCATCACATCTTACTATTTTTAGCAGGTTTTCGAGTCCTACACTCTCGAAGCCGTTTTGGGGACTTAATGATCACGGTGGATATTTTTGGCCACCCACTCAGTCCATTTGAACCCCCACCATTAGTTATTTCAGTTTGTAAGTTTCATCACAACTTACTATTTATAACAGTTTTTTGGGTCTTGAACTTCCAGAGTTGTTTTGAGGCCCTAAACGACGCTTTTTGGGAGTTCCATAGGTTTGCAAACCTCCTTCTATCGACATCAGCTTAGTCATTCCAAAATATAGGTCTAGAGGGAGGTGTACCTTGGTTCCATCTTCCACTCTTGTTAAGTTCCCTCGATCAGGCAAACATACTCTTTATTCCGCTTTGAGTTTATTTTTTCTCAACTCCAGCTCCTTATGACATGATCGAGATTCGTATACTTGATGATTCAGTGATGCAGTAGATTGTACTGGTGATTCTCGGGTGTGGGTGAGATGTTTCAGACCTCATCAGAGGGTGGCCCTTCAGGTAGCCCCCCACATCCCTGGATGACTTATCTACTACAGCCTTGGATGCAACTCCGTAGATTGGATGGTTCTGGTCTCATATACTTGCAATGCCTCTTTAGTTTCCATGTATCATTTAGATTTTTCAAAGCCCTTTCTTCTTTTATAGGGCCTCTTTGGTTGTACTTATATCTCAGGTACTCAGATATTATTGTATAAGTCTTGGCTATTGTCCCGAGCAGAGGATGTATGTGGGATCCATTATCATGTTATTATCAAGCCCATGTTTATGCCATCATGTACTATATAGTTCAGTCCCTTGTTTACTGGACGTATTATTATTTGTACTGTGTTATCTTGGCAAGCATAAGTATGCCTCCCCCGCCTCTTGTAGAATAGGTACTCACTCATAAAAGATACTAGACGCACCTGTAAGTCTCACCTCCTTAGGGTATTATCCTCTAGCACTTTTTTCTAGACTCTACCTTATATTTCTCTCTCTCACTCCCCCTTCGGTGTCCAGTAATTGAGTTCTTACAATGCACTTTGATCATACGATTAGCTCCTAACGCCCGCACGCTAGGGGAAATTTGTTACACCAGTTTTTGGTCATCTAACCTGTCACGATTAGATGGACCAAAGTACACTATGTAAGACCAATTTTTCCCTAGTAAAATTGCTTTCACTATGAAAAATAACTTAGTAATCCATAATCTATTAAGTTGTTTATGTTCTAAATAGGAAACGCCATGAGGAATAATTGAATAAATCCATTTCTGATTTTCCTCAAGGGTTAATTAATTAAACCATAATTTAATTAATATTCTGTTGATTAGCGGTTGTCATTGATGTCAACACAAGCAGCACCAGGGGCTAACCCAATATTGCATGGGAATTTTGACCTAATAAATTAATATACATTGGGTCAATAATGATTTTGATGGTTTCTACTTGTCAAGATGTTTCTGTTGATATATGGAATGCCATGTAACTTTTCACGGTTTGAGAGATATTCATGTTTGAAGTTTGTACCGCTAGTTAGTGGGCTAAAACCCCATGGGGTTGGGGCATGGGTAATTGAAAAGTAATAATTAATATTTTTTTAAGATCCTAAAATCCCTCTCATGTTCACTTGTTGAAGCCCCTCTCAACCTAAGCATTTATATAAATTTTGATCTTCATTTCCTCCTTAGGCAAAGGGATTTCTCTATCTGAAACAGTTCATCGTGGAATTTGCACTCTAAAATTTTTTTCTAAGAAGGTTCAGAAGATGAAATTTTTATGAGGTGAAGCTAAGATCTTAAGGAAGCTGCTGTAAAAATTTCAGATCAAGGTGAGCAACATTTTTGGAGATATGATCTGTGGAAGTCAAGGTTTTTGCAGGCTCCTAAAATTCATCTCAAAGAAGTGAC
The DNA here is from genome assembly GCA_034641835.2 of Pinus albicaulis. Lineage (NCBI taxonomy): Eukaryota > Viridiplantae > Streptophyta > Pinopsida > Pinales > Pinaceae > Pinus > Pinus albicaulis. Next base: position 136,831,066 of record CM076581.1, read on the forward strand.
CTTGGTAAATTCGTCATAACTCTCTCTCTGATTATCGGATTGGAATTCCATAAAAAGTGGAAGATAGTGTGTAAAGTTTAATTTTCTCTCTATCAATTTTAGATTCAAATGAAGAAACAGTGACATGTGGTATGCTGTAAAATTGAGCTATACTGAAATAGTCCATAATTAGAGCATGTGAGAGATTGGGTATAACTCTCTCTTGAAGAATCCAAATTGGGTTAGACCTATGGCATTGGAAAGACAACTCAGAGGAATACTATAGGACTGAAAATTAGATATTGAGGATCTGAAATAACAGAGATACACCAGATTCAATATCGAGCTCCTAGAAGGAAAGAAAAAGCTAGATCATGTGTTGTCAAGGGTTGCAAAGAACTAGAATTTCTATGGAAGCAAAGCAAAGAAAGGTGCAACAGAGGGTAGCATGACAAGAGTAGCAACCAAGGTGCATAAAAACAGCAGGAAGTTTATCATATGAAGTCTTCAAGTGGGCAGCACTACATACAATCATTGTAAAGGTATCATTGTACTTAGTCATTGTAAATACATTATTGTACAAATTGTACTAGTGTCTATCTGTGAAGGGTTGAAGAGGCAATGTTGGGAGGTCTAGGATCATCATTAGGTGGTTGTGTCAAATTTGGGGTTATGGTCTAGTATATCTTCTTCTTCTGCAACATTCGATATCATTGTAAAGTGGACAATTTTCCCTCGTATGGGAGTCCATTCATATTTTATTCTTCTATAGGGTGGTAGGGTGCTGCTAGGGTGAGCTGTAGCTGATTGGGTGTTGGGGCATCCATTCAGTTAACTACTGAATAATCTCGGGCGTTGGAGCGTCCATCCAGTGGGAGCTGGAGAAGAATGCTTTTCTAGATTCTAAGAAGGTGGAGCTTTATTTTCAATTGGAGTTGAAAATTAAAGAATTATTAGAAAAGAATTAGGTGGTTTTTGTCCCAGAGTGGGTTTCCACCTTAAAACCTGTGTGCATTTGTGTTCCTCTTGTTTTCTGCTATCATTGTACAAACACTGATAATAATTGAAGATTAAATAATGCTCTAATAGAAAGGAATACTGATTCAGCACCCCCCCCCCCCTCAGTGTTTCCAATAATTGGTATCAGAGCTTGGTTCCTTCAATAGAAATTTAACAGTTGGAAGGAGGTAGTGGAGCATACCAAGAATGGTGTACCTCTATTTAATGAAAATAAATATGCACTCTGGAAAGGAAGAATGGGGGTCTATCTCTTGGCGCAAGGTTACGAAGTATGGGACACTATTCAAAATGGATCTACATCAAGTAAGGATGAAAAAGGTAAGAAGAATTTGGTAAATGATGCAAAAGCAAAGAATATTATTATCAGTGGACTTATTGAATCTTCTTATCATAAGGTGTTGGGTTGTAAAACTGCCAAAAATGTATGGGAAAAGCTTGAGAATATATATGCAGGTGACTCAAATGTCAAAGAAGCAAAGCTTCAAATCTATAGAGAAAAATTTGAGCAACTCAGAATGAAACAAGATTTCAGCAATGCATACTTTTAATCATTGATGACATAACCAATGCTGCAGAAGGATTGGGAGAGCAGTGCAGCAAGGAAGACATTATATGGAAGGTTTAGAATGTTACAGGGAGATTCAACCCAAAGGTATCGGTCTTAGAATCGGTGAAAATCTGGACAAACTAGAAGCAAGAAGGAATTACATGGAGATTATACTATATGCATAAGTGGTTGATGAGAAATTATGCATCTAGAAGCGCATTAAATTACATCTAAAAATAATAAGGATAAACAACTTTCAATTGAAAAGACATGCCTGCAGTGTGAAAGGAGATGATGAAGGTGGCACAGATGAAGAGACTATTAACACCTTCATGAGAAAACTAAAAATTGGTAAGGGACAATTCAAAGGTAAACTTCCATTGATATGTTTCAGCTCTAATGAGGTTGGACATTTTGCAACAAAATGTCCAAACAGAAGTAATGGAAACTCAAAAGGAAAGAAAGGTGTTAGGTCCCTATATTACTAGTATAGTCCCTTATTGTTATTAGTGTAACCCCCTTATTGTTATTATTGTACCCTTGTAACCCCCATTTTGTTATTATTGTGCCCTAAAATTATTATTGTTAGGTCGTCTAGGATTACATTATGGCCACATGGACTCCTATATATAGAAAGGAGGTTTTGTAAATTGTATTATCCAAGAATTGTTCATTTATGTAATGTATTGGAGGTTTCCCCCTCGAAGTGGCTTATTTGTAATGCGTTGATATCTCTTTTCTTCTATTTTTGGAGCTGGTTACACAACATTTGGTATCAGAGCTTTGGATTCTAGGATTTCGCTGCTCCAAACAGGTCATCGTGGCATTTTCTCTATCACTTTTTTTCTACGAAGTTTTAGAAGCTGAAATTTTCAGGGTGTGAAGCCAGAATCCCGAGGAAGAGCTTCTAAAAATTTCAGAGCTTGGTTCGCAATATTTGCGGAGATATGATCTATGAAATTTAGGTCTTATTTCAAGCTCCTAAACAGGTCATCGTGGAATTTGTGCTATAAATTTTTTTCTACGAAGTCTCAGAAGCTGAAATTCATAGGGTGTGAAGCCGAAATCCTGATGAACATCTTCAAAACATTTCAGATCTTGGTTCGCAATGGTTTTTGAGATATGATCTGTGGAAGGTGGTGCTTTTTCAGACTCCTGAATTTCATCTCAAAGAGGTGACCGTGAGAAAATATTCATAACTCTCTCTTTGAGCATCGGATTGGAGTGCCGTAAAAGGCGGTCGCTAGTACACGGACTGCAGTTTCTTGGATATCAATTTTAGAGCTGAAGGACGAAACAATGACACGTGGAAAGTCATACAAGTTAGATATACTGAACGAGTCCATAATTTGGTCATTGTCGGAGATTGGACACAACTTTGTCTTGGAGAATCCAAATCAAGTCAGACCTATGGCATTCAAAAGATAATTTAGAGGGCTACATCAGTACCAAAATTCAAATATTTAAGTGCTTCAATTGTGGAGATAATCTAATTTTAATATCGAGCTCCTCAAAAGCAAGAAAAAGGTGTATATTTTTTTTTGAATTGCATAAGTCTTGTTTGAAGAATCAATTTGAATTGATTCCAAGGGCATATTTTAGAATAGATATCAGTATTGGGTTCTAAAATATGCCTTGTAAAAATAATTCAACACCCATTAAGCCTTTAGAAGGCTCTACTATGACTCATGAAGATGAAGAATTGCAACATGATCTATCAAAATTACAAGAGCAAGTGCAACAAATTTCACTTTCACAAAGAGCAACAAAAAATGAAATGGAAGTTTTGAAGAAAGGTGTGGAAGCTAAGAAGGATGGCGTGGAAGCTAAGATGGATGGCATGGAAGATGGCATGGAAGCTAAGATGGATGACATGAAATACAACATGGAAAACATGAAGAATGATCTAAAAACAGACATCGAAGGTTTGACAAAGTTGATACAAGAAATGTTTCCTAATGGTGAAAAGATAGTAGAAGAACATCATGATGAGAACAAAATCAATGTTAATCGTGATTTCATAAACTCTAATGTTGGCGGGAAGAACCACCATATTCCAAAAATGGATATGAGGAAGTTTGATGGAAAGGATCCTGTAACATGGATACTACAGATGGAGCAATATTTTGATCTCCATAATATGCAAAACACACAAAAGGTACGCATTGCAACTTTACATTTAGAACAAAATACATTTGTATGGTATCGATGGCTTTGCTCCCGTAAAAAAATTATCACTTGGTCAATTTTTACAAAGGAAATGATAGCGCATTATGAGGATACAAATATCAACACCTTCTTTAGCCAATTGATAAATCTCAAACAAAAGGGTTTAGTGGGGCAGCACATTGAGGACTTCCAAAAATTGAATATAAGGGTAACTGATATTCCAGAGGAACACAGGATTGATCTCTTCATAGGCACTTTAAAGGATAACATCCAACATGAAGTTCGCGTTTTGGAACCTGATTCATTGGAGAAGGCATTCAAGTTGGCAAGAAAAGTTGAATGTAAAATTATGGCGACAAGGAAGCCTACCACTCAATTCTATAAAGAAGGAAGTGTTGCTATGCCTAGATTTCCACAACCTACAAGGTTGACACCAAAAAAATTGGAAGAAAAAAGAGCAAAAGGGCTTTGCTACAGTTGTGATAGAAAATACACTAAAGGTCATAAGTGTGCTGAGAAGAAATTATTTTACATAGATTGTGAAGAGGAAGAAGAAAATGAACAAGAAGAGGATATACACCGGGAACCAACCCTAGAAGAGGAAGAAATGAATCCGACCATATCGTGTAATGCATTGGCAGGAATTACCACTCCTCAAACTCTCAAGATACAAGGACAAATCAAGAAGAAAAAGGTAATGGTGTTGATTGATTCAGGTAGCACCCATAATTTTATTCATTGTAAGGTAGCCAAGGAATTGAATTGTTTCCTATACCCAGCACCAGAATGTCAAGTGATGGTTGCAAATGGAGGAACTATAAATTGCTCTGGAAAATGCCATAATATCAAGCTAACCATGGGGGAATATGTATTGAATATTCCAATGCTTTCCATTCCTATGGAAGGTGCTGATGTTGTACTAGGAGTACAATGGTTACAATCTTTGGGGACAGTAGCTTTTAATTTTCAAGAACTTTTCTTGAAATTTTTTTTTCAGAAGGAAAGGAAGTCGAATTACGGGGTATTGAAGGGAAGCCGGGAAGGATAATAAGCTCTAATGTCATGACAAAGCTTCTAAAGAAAGAATAACGAGGCGTAATTGCACAATTATGCTCACTAGAAGTTCCGACATCAAAATCATCTATTTCTGCAGATCTCCAACAAGTCTTGGACAATCATTCCAAGGTGTTTGAAACTCCCAAAGGACTCCCACCTGTTCGTGATCATGATCATGCTATTCATTTGATTCCAGGAAGTGTTCCTCCAAACATCAGGCCTTATAGATATCCTTACTTCCAAAAGAGTGAAATTGAACGTATGATTGCAGAAATGTTAGAGGCGGGTATACTTCAACCTAGTCAAAGTTCTTTCTCTGCTCCTGTAGTATTGGTACACAAGAAGGATGGATCATGGCGAATGTGTCCGGATTATAGGGAGCTCAATAAGCTCACCATTAAAGATAAATTTCCCAATCCTGTGATTGATGAATTATTGGATGAATTACATGGAGCAATTTATTTTACCAAGTTGGATCTTCGTTCAGGATATCATCAAATTAGAATGAAGACTAAAGATATTCCAAAAACAGCATTTCGAACTCATGACGGTCATTATGAATTTTTGGTCATGCCTTTTGGCCTTACCAATGCACCTTCTACATTTCAAGGGTTGATGAATTCCATTTTCAAACCCTTCCTTAGAAAATTTGTGCTAGTATTTTTTGATGATATACTAATCTACAGCAGGTCTTGGAAGGAGCATGTTGAACATGTTGACAAGGTGCTCAAACTATTGCAGGAGAAACAATTATATGCAAAAACATCCAAATGTTTCTTTGGAGTACAAGAGGTGGAATATCTGGGTCATATTATATCTCACGAGGGTGTTAAAGTAGACCCTAACAAAATTAAAGCCATTAAGGAATGGAAAGTCCCCAAGACAATAAAGCAGTTGCGAGGATTTCTCGGGTTAACAGACTATTATCGCAAGTTTGTTAAGAATTATGGGAGAATAGCAGCACCTCTAACAACATTATTGAAGAAAGATGCATTTTCATGGACTCCTGAAGCAACTAATGCCTTTGAACATCTTAAAGAGGCAATGTGCCTAGCACCGGTCTTAGCTATGCCAGACTTCACAAAAACCTTTATTGTGGAATGTGATGCCTCAGGAAATGGAATTGGTGTTGTTTAATGCAAGAAGGAAGACCCATTGCTTTTGAAAGTCGTCCAATCAAAGGAAAGTATTTACAGAAACCTATTTATGAGAAGGAAATGTTAGCAATACTGCATGCACTAAAGAAATGGCGAACTTACCTAATGGGAAGACACTCCAAGGTAAAAACTGATCATGATAGTCTTAAACACTTTTTGGAACAAAGACTATCTTCAGAAGAGCAGCAAAAATGGGTCACAAAGATGTTGGGTTATGACTTTGAAATAATCTACAAAAAAGGAAAGCTTAATGTTGTTGCAGATGCACTCTCAAGAAAGAATGAAGAGGTGGAAACATTGCTTTGTGCCATTTCTATTATCCAACCAGATTGGGTAACCGAAGCAAGAGATGAATGGAAGAAGGACAAAGATGTATGGACACTCATTCAAAAGTTGCAGCAAGATCCTAGTACATCTGATACATTTAGTTGGAAAAATGATTCCTTATGGTACAAAGATCGCTTATATCTTTGTAAGAATTCCCATATAAAACAAAATATTCTTCTGGAATTGCACACTTCTCCTTTAGGAGGACACTCGGGATTTTTAAAAACTTACCACAGGGTGAAGAAAGAATTTTTTTGGGATGGCCTTAAATCTGATATTCGAAAGTTTGTGGCGGAATGTTTGGTTTCCCAGCAGAATAAAGTGGAAACAATTAAGACCCCAGGACTTCTACAACCTTTATCCATTCCAAGTCAACGTTGGGAGGAGATTTCAATGGATTTTATCACAGGTTTACCTAAGTCGGAAGGAAAGAGTGTCATCATGGTGGTAGTTGATAGACTTACCAAGTATGCACACTTTTGTGCATTATCTCATCCATTTAAAGCAAGTATAGTTGCTACTACATTTATGGATAGAATTAAAAAGCTACATGGAAGCCCGAGGGTTATTGTGAGCGACAGAGATCCCATTTTTACTGGAAATTTTTGGACGGAGTTATTTTCTTGTTTGGGTACTCAATTAGCTCATAGCTCATCTTATCATCCTCAATCTGATGGTCAAACTGAGATAGTAAATAAATGTTTGGAAGGATATCTCCGTTGTTTTGTATCTGATAAACAAACACAATGGGTCAAGTGGTTACCTCTCGCTGAATGGTGGTATAACACTTCCTTCCATACTGCAGCAAAAAAGACCCCATTTATGGCACTTTATGGATATCATCCACCATCGATCACATCATCTTTAAGGGAAAATTCGAAGGTTCAAGCAGTGGAAGATCACATCGAGCATCAGCAAGAAGTTCTCCAACTCTTAAAGGATAACCCGAATTTGGCACAAAATCGAATGAAACAACAGGCAGATCAACATCGCAGCGAGAGAAGTTTTGATGTAGGAGATTGGGTATTTTACGGCTACAACCATACAAACAAATGTCCCTCAAGCAAGCTAAGAAGGATAATAAATTATCGCCAAAGTACTATGGTCCTTACAAGGTGTTGCAAAAGATTGGTACTATGGCATATAAATTGGAGCTTCCTTCTTCTTCACGAGTGCATCCAGTTTTCCATGTTTCATGCTTAAAGAAGGTTATAGGTGAAAATCTTCTAGTTCAAACAATATTTCCAGAACTTGATGAGGAAGGAAAATCATATTGGAACCTGAAGCGGTCACAGAAACAAGCACTCGACAACTACGGAATCGATCAATTTCAGAGTATCTCATCAAGTGGAAGAACTTACCCACTGAAGATTCTACATGGGAGGATGAGAATTTTATACAGAAGCACCCAGAGCTACTCAAGCGTTGAGGACAACACTTTTTTGAAGGAGAGGGGCATGTTAGGTCCCTATATTCTAGTATAGTCCCTTATTTTTGTTAGTGTAACCCCCTTATTGTTATTATTGTACCCTTGTAACCCCCATTTTGTTATTATTGTGCCCTTAAATTATTATTGTTAGGTCGGCTAGGATTACATTGTGGCCCACTAGGATTACATTATGGCCCCATGGACTCCTATATATAGAAAAGGAGGTTTTGTAAATTGTATCATCCAAGAATTGTTCATTTATGTAATGTATTGGAGGTTGCCCCCTCGAAGTGGCTCATTTCTAAGGCGTTGATATCTCTTTTCTTCTATTTTTGGAGTACAGTTCACACAACAAAAGGCTTTAAGAAATTCAACAAGCAAGGATCAAGGAAATTTCTCTCTAAATAAGATGAGCATCATCAAGTGAAGACAATGTGTGATGAAGAAAAGCCATGAGAGAGTATTGTTTTGGCAACCCTGATAAACAGGAAATTTATAGACAACGAAGAAGAAGGATGGACCAGCAAAAATTTTAGGAGGAACTAATCAAGCTTATAAAATATCTCAAGGCTGAGAAGATCCGTTTCAATACTCTTGAAGAAAAAGTTCAAGGTCTCAAAATTGAAGTTGAAGAACACAAATGCTTTGGAGAGTCACTTCAAAAGAAGTTGGAAGAAAGAAACCAAGAAAGGGAAGAATTAGAAGCCGAATTAGTCTCGCTGCATGAGGAAGTGAAGAAAGGAAAAACTATCCAAAACTATGCCAATAGCTCAAGGGCATTGGAATAACTAATCAACAATCAACGATGTTACAACGACAAAACTGGCATCAGTTACAAAGAAGAAGAAGTAGGACCTTCTACAACAAAATACAATGAACCTATGAGATCTGACATGCATGTAGACTTCATTGGACAAGATTTGCAAGAATAGCCTTGGAAGAAAATTCCTCGATGAAAATTTCCATCCAGGTACCAACATATTTTTTATGGCTATTGTTATTCATGTGGAAAATTTGGTCATAAAGCTGTAAAATGTCGCACATACCCTAGGAACGAATACGATTCTAGGAGATCTGTCAAATATGAACCTCGCAGGGCTCAGTGAAACATCAATAGATTTGAACATTTAAGAAATAATATTGAATGTTACAAATGTCGAAACTTTGGACACATAGCCAAAGACTGTAGACTTGAAAATGAACGAACATGGAAGAAGAATAAGAATGATAATTGTGCTCCTGCTTTCAAGGTTTAAAAGAACAAAGATGTGTGGTATGTTGATAGCAGTTTCTCAACGCATATGACTGGAGATAGAAATAAATTTGTATCTCTGAAAGAGAAGAAGGACAGAACCGTGTCCTTTGGAAATGATGGATCTTTGAATGTTATAGGATCAGATACTATCACTCTTGGAAGCAAAGATGCTCTAGCCAAGAATGTTCTATTGGTTGAAAACATGAATCACAATCAACTTAGTGTTGGACAAATGTGTGATCAAGGACACACAATACTATTCAACTCCATGAAATGTTAAATCAGGAAAGGCGTGTATGGTGAAATTGTGGCTACAGCAAGTCGAGCTCCAAACGACATATATGTTATGGATGAAGCAACTAAAGCATGTTTAATAGCTAAAGAGGATGGTACAATAATGGGTAGCAATGATGATCTACTAAGTAAGAAGTTTGCTACAAAGGTGCAAAGTGATTTCAATATGTCTTTACCTGGTGATCTGACATACTTCTTAGGGCTTCAAATATCTTAGCAAGAGAAAGTAATATTTATATGTCAAGCCAAGTACATCAAGGAAATGCTCAAGAAATTTAAAATGGAAGATTGCAAACCCATCCTTACTCCAACGGTAACAGGTTGCAAATTGAGAAAATTGAGCATAGAAAACTCATCTAAGGATGTGGATCAAAGGTTGTACAGATCTATGATTAGTATTCTTCTATATGTAACAGCCTCCCGGCCAGATGTTATGCAAGAAGTTGGACAAGTAGAAAGATTCCAAGCAGCACCAAAAGAATCACATATTATTGCCATCAAAATAATTCTTCGATATCTAAAGGGAACAACAGAATATGGCTTGTGGTATCCCAAGGGTAACAATCTAATTATTCATGCCTTTACAGATGAAAATTGGGTAGGAAGTGTTGAAGATCATGAGAGTACTCGTGAAGCATTGGAATATCTTCGCCAGAAGCTTGGGATTCTCCCAAGTTCTCATTATATTTTCCTTATTTATAATATAAAGGGGGAGTGGAAGTGTGTACAGGTCCGCAGGATGGTTCTGTTTCAGGGGGAGTTACCCTTTTTCATTGATGTCAAAGGGGGAGAGAATGTTGTAGGAAGAGGTTTCATGATCGCAGGGGGAGTACTTTTGTTGCCGTCAATGCCAAAGGGGGAGATTGCTGATTAGCGGTTGTCATTGATGTCAACCCAAGTAGCACCAAGGGCTAACCCAATATTGCATGGGAATTTTGACCTACCAAATTAATATACTCTAGGTCAATAATTCTTTTGATGGTTTCTTCTTGTCGAGATGTTTCCGTTGATATATGGCATGCCATGTAATTCTTCACAGTTTGAGAGATATTCATGTTTGAAGTTTGTACCCCCAGTTAGTGGGGTAAAACCCCATGGGGTTGGTGCATGGGTCATTAAAAAGTCATTATTAATATTTTTAAGCTCTTAAAATCCCTCCCACGTTCACTTGTTGAAGCCCCTCTCAACCTAAGAATTTATATAAATGGTGATCTTCATTTCCTCCTTAGGCAAAGGGATTTCGCTATCTAAAACAGGTCATCGTGGCATTTGTGCTCTAAATTTTTTTTCTATGAAGGTTCAAAAGCTGAAATTTTTATGAGGTGAAGCTGAAATTCTGAGGAAGCTACTATAAAAATTTTAGATCAAGGTGCGCAACATTTTTGGAGATATGATCTGTGGAATTTAGGGTTTTTGCAAGCTCCTGAAATTCATCTCAAAGAAGTGACTTTGGTAAATTCATCATAACTCTTTCTCTAAGTATCGGATTGGAATTCCGTAAAAATTGGCAGATAGTGCATAGTCTCTACTTTTGGCTCTATCAATTTCAGAGTCAAATTAAGAAAGAGTGACACGTGGAATGTTGTACAAGTGAGCTCTTATGAAACAGTCCATAATTAGGGCATCTGAGAGATTGGGTATAACTCTCTCTTGAAGAATCCAAATTGCATTAAACCTATGGCATTGGAAAGAAAACTTAGAGGACTACTATAGGACCAAAAATCAGATATTGAGGATCTGAAATAATAGAGATACACCAGATTCAAAATCTAGCTCCTAGAAGGCAAGAAAAAACTAGATCATGTGTTGTCAAGGGTTGCAAAGGACTAGACCTTCTACGGCAGTGAAGCAGAGCAAGGTGCAGCAGAGGGTAGCATGACAAGAGCAGCAACCAAGGTGCATAACAGCAGTAAGAATTTCATCATATGAAGTCTTCAAGTGGGTAGCACTGCATACAATCATTATAAAGGTATCATTGTACTTAGTCATTGTAAATACATTATTGTACAAATTGTAATAGTGTCTATCTGCGAAATGTTGAAGAGGCAGTGTTGGGAGGTCTAGGTTCATCATTAGGTGGTTGTGTCAAAGTTGGGGTTATGGTCTAGTATATCTTCTACTTCTGCATCATTCTATATCATTGTAAATTCGATAATTTTCCCTGGTACGGGAGTCCATTCTTCTTTTATTCTTCTATAGGGCAGTCGGGTGGTCCTAGGGTGAGTTGAAGCTCATTGGGTTTTGGGGCATCCGTTCAGTTAACTACTGAAGAATATCGGGCATTGGAGTGTCCATCCACTGGGAACTAGAGAAGAATGCTTTTCTAGATTCTAGGAAGTTGGAGCTTTATTTTCAATTGGAGTTGAATATTAAAGAATTATTAGAAAAGCATTAGGTTGTTTTTGTCCCGGAGTGGGTTTCCACCTTAAAAACTGCATGCATTTGTGTTCCTCTTGTTTGCTACTATCATTGTACAAAAACTAATAATAATTGAAGATTAACTAATGCTCTAATTTAAAGGAATACTGATTCACCCCCCCTCTCAGTATTTCCAACATATTCCTCATCATATTTAACCCAAAACATGAAAATTAATTAGACAAATCATTATGTATCTTGTTATTTTCTAGGAAAAATTATTTAAAACATTATTTAAATAATATTACTTGTTAAACTTGACCAAATCATTTATAAATAATTGAATAAATCACTATTTATTTAATTATTACTCAACCATATTCTTAAAATAATAAATAATTCATTTATTTATTTATTATTTACAAATAAAGGGATTTGACCAAATTCAAATTATTTTTCCCTCCAACAAAAATAATAAATATTCCATAAAATTTGGATCTTGATTTGGTTAATAATATTTCAATTATGCAACAATGTCTAGACTAACTTAATATTTTGTTATAAATATAAGGGCTTTTCCATTCATTCACTACCTTTTGTTGCCTAAATATCACTCTGGATCTATACTTTTGGTCTGAATTTGATCCTCCATCATTTCCATATTTTTCTATCTTTTGGCTTGTGATCTCCCTTTGAGTTCCATTTTTTTCTGGGTTTTTTATACCATCAAGAGAGAGAGATATTAGATCTGAAATGATGAGGACATAGAAGAACCCATCCCATTGAGGGGGACTAGTCACATCTTTGTATGTTCCCTTCCCAGGTGTCATAAACACAAAATTATTTAAAAATATTCTTGTCTTGTCTATTGGATGCATGGAGAAACTTCTAATTTTATTTGTTTTTTAACGTATTTAAATGCATAAATATGGATTTTATAGCATTTATTTTGGTCAACTAACTGCAGATCTAAAGAAATTGATAGCCATCTTTGATGTTAAGGCTATTTGTTATGCACAGCTAAAGTGAGACTTTTTCGTACGCTTGCGATTAGAATTCACACTAACAGTAGGCATGACACCCACCTAGCCTAGGCATGACGAATTTAAGGGGGAGTTAATATCTGGTTGTCTCCATAAACGTATAATGTGGCCTTGTAAAATACACCCAACATAGTAACATCATAAATTTATATAACTTATAATTAAATCCGAACCAAACTATAGATAGTAGCATTCAAATAAGAATTATGAATGGACAAATAAATTAGCAAACAATGTAAATATTATTAAGAAGCCTCCAATACGTAATGGCATTAAAAATTACTATAAAATTTAAGCAAATGGAGGTAACATAGTGCACAAGCAGTGAAAAGGGGAAATGCGCAAGTATCCCTCACCCACCTTAAGTTATATCTCCATATACAGTTAGAAAATTATATATTACATAGCAATGCAACACATAAAATATGCAAAAAAAAAACAAAGCAAACATATAAACTAGAGAGACATAGATATATGTGGTTCACCCAATTTGGACTAGGTCCACCCTGAACAGCCAGTTCTTCCTTTCTATTATCCAACAAAATGAAGAGACACGACCTACAACAAATATGCTGTAATATCCCCGGTTCTCTATCACAACCTCCCTATATGTTTCTCAATAGGAGAATACACATATAGTACACAGCTGCAATACAATGCCCTCATAAAAATGGGGGGTTGACTTCTAGGGAAAAAAAACCCTAAATTAAACATAACTTCTACCATCAAGTCATCTGCCTAATGAACGGCCTAGATTGACTAGAAATTACAATACTTTTACAAGGCAATTTTACAAATCTTTTTAGCTTTGGGGGTGATGCTGCCAAAACCCCTTGCCAGGGACCTCCCAAGCATTGTTTAAACAATGGGAAGCATTGCCCCATTAACAATAGGATTCCAACGCTGTGATACATATAAATAAATAAGATAATTAGGCTCCACACCCAACAATCTCCCACTTGGAGACTGATTGTAGAAACTTCTCTGCTGCTTAATTTGCTGGACAATTACTCCACTATTGACCTGGTTGTTTCTCATCTTCATCATCATACTTGAAGACAAAATTAAACTGCGCATAATCTCATTTTGTCCCTAGTTACAACTTTTATTAGCATATATGCAGGATTCAGCCTTGTGTGTATCTTTTCTAGCTTCAAGTGTCCATCTTCCAATACTGACCATATAAAATGGTACTTGAGATACATGTGTTTAGTTCTAGAATGAAATTTTTAGTTCTTTGCAAGGTGAATGGAACTTTGGTTATCACTCTATAACGTGCCCATCTCACTCCTATTACCTAATTCATCCATAAAACTTTATAACCAAATAATTTCTTTACTAGCCTCTTTAGCAGCAAAATCCTCTTCTTCTATTGTTGAAAGTGTGACAACACTTTCGATTTTTGAAACCCAAGTAACATATGCTCCACCTACAGTAAATACATACCTTGTAGTGCTCCTCCTATTATCTGTAGCACCTGGCATATCTGCATCAACATATCTCTATAAAGAAATGTTTGAACCACCAAAGAATAATGCATAATTTGAGCTACCTATCAAATATATGAGAATCCATTTCATTGCCATCTAGTGTTCTTTTCTTACATTGTTCATGTACCTACTTACAACTCCCATTGCATGTTAAATATCAGGCCTTGTGTAGAGGATTGCATACATTAAGCTTCCAACTGTTGATGCATATGGAACTTCAGACATATAATCCATTTCTTCTTAGGTCTTGGGGCACATCTTCTTACTAAGTCTAAAATTTCTAGAAAAAACGTGTACTAACTGGTTTTGCATTCTGCATATTAAATCTTTTCAACACCTTTTGCATTTACTCATTTTGAGACAATGTTAATTTGTGATTTTTCCTATCTCTAGTTATTCTCATACAAAGGATTTGTTTTGCAACTCCCAAATCATTCAAAGCAAATGGATTTGCCAATTTTCTTTTGAGCACATTTATTTCCTGCATGTTAGACCCTACAACAAGCATGTCATCTACATATAATAACAATATAATATCTCTACCATCATTTTTATTTTTAAGATAAACACAATGTTCGGAGTGACATCTACCTTGTTCAGACATAAACCTGTCAAATTTTAGATACCACTACCTTCAAGCTTGTTTTAAGCCATACAAGCTCTTTTTTAACCTGCACACTAATTTTTCTTTCCCTTTAACCTCATATCCTTGTGGTTTCTACAAATAGATCTCTTCCTCCAAACCTCCATGGAGAAATGATGTCTTTACATCTAACCGTTCAAAATGAAAATCTTCCACTACTACAAGACATAAAATAGTTCTAATTAAAGTCATCTTAAAAATAGGAGAAAATATTTCATCAAAATCAATACCTTTCTTCTATACAAACCCCTTCACGACAACTCTAGCTTTGTACTTTTTTTTTCTTCCATCTTCTTCCTTCAGCTTGTAACACTATTTACTCTACAATTTTGTTTTACCTTCAAGCATCCTGACTAACTCCCAAGTTTGGTTATGTATTAAGGAGTCCATCTGTTCTTTCATGGCTAGCTCCCACATATTCCTGGTTTTGACTTGCATTGCTTCTTCATAACATTCAGGCTCACCAGAATCAGTCAACAATAAATAATATAATGAAGGAGAGTATCGTTCAAGGGGTCTACTTATCCTAGTAGATCTTCTAACACCACTTTTAGCTGTTTGAGGTGCATGTTGTTGTTGTAGTGGTTTCTTTTGCTGTGGTTCTTGATTGTTATTAATTTCAGGCACCTTTACTTTTTCTGTGATCTCATCAAGAACTTTGTATTCTTTATTTTCTTTTACTCGTTCCTTTTCCTGCAACTGATTCTTATACAAGACCTTTTCATTGAATATTACATCTCTACTCCTAATGATTTTGTGCTTTTCATAATCATATAAGCGATAACCAAAATCACTAACACCATATCCAATAAAGGTACATTTCTCTGATTTTGCTTCAATATTTGTTATATTTTCTTTATTAATATGGACGAAGGCCTCACAAACAGAAGAATTTAAAAAATGAGTATTGTACCTTTTTACCTGTCCATGCCTCCTCTGGAATACCACCATCCAAGGAACTTGAAGGCCCTTTGTTTATTAGATAAAAAATAGTATCTCCAACATCCGCCCAAAATTGTGAAGGAAATCCTGCATGCAATGTCATGCACCTTGCACACTCCATGATTGTTTTGTTCATCCTTTCTGACACAACTTTTCCTTGTGGTGTTCCTGGAACTATCTTCTCTCTACGAATTCCATGCTTTGAACACTACCTATCAAAATATTTGTTGCAATATTCACCTCCATTGTCTAATCTTAGACACTTTCTTTCGTTTCTCAATGTCAACCAAATATTTCCATTTCTTGAAAGTATCAAATACATTAGATTCCTTATGAATATAATAAATCCAAGTTTTTCTAGTTACATCATCAATAAAAGTAACATAATAATGAGAGCCACCGAGAGATGATACCTGAGAAGGTCCCCATACATATGTATGCACAAGCTCTATTTTTTCTCTCTTCCTTTCTTTCTCAACTCTAGGAAAGATTACTCTCTTTTTTTTTCCATAAATACAATTCTCACTGAAATCAGATCAATATTCTTCAAACCCGCCAACAAATTTCTTGAGTGAATAATCTTCATCCCCTTCTCACTCATGTGTCCAAGAATATGATGCCATAATGTTGCATCTGATCCTTTGGAAGTTAAATAATTAACATAGTTAGAAATACCATTTCATAATACAATGTACCAACCTTTTCTCCTTTTTCTATTACCAGGGCTCCTCTAGTGACCTTCCAAGTTTTATCTGTGAAAATTGTCACACAACCTTCATCGCCCAGCTGCCCTATTGAAATTAGATTTTTCTTCAGATCAGGAACATGCCTTACCCCCTTTAATAACCATTAGTTTCCATTCTAAAGTTTTACAAGAACTTTACCCATTCCAACAATTCTACAAGTTTTATCATCACCCAAAAAAACTTGTCCAAAATATCCTTGAGCACAGTCATGAGAATATTTATTATCATGTGTGGCATGGAATAAGGCCCCTGAATCTACCACCCAAGAATTAGTAACATTTTTAAGAAAAAGAATCAAATCATCTTGTAACACATCACTTCACATTTGCTTCATGATTATTTTCTTCTTTGTGTATCCTTATTTTCCCTTCCGAGAGCTATAATATTTTTTCAGGTGTCCTTTCTTTCCACATTTCCAGCACACTATCCCCTATATGGACTTGGATCTTCCTTTGATTGATTTACTGTGATATCCTGAGCTCTTTCCTCTTTCCATTTTTCTTCCCCTAGTCTCTGCATTGAAAGCATTACTCAATGTCTGACCAGATATTTCCTATTGCATTTTTGTGCTAAGGATAGCACTAACAACATCATCAAAATTTAAAGTACTAGATCTAGAGAAAATGTTACTAATGACCATAACTAAACCATTCCAAATTTCTCGCAATGACGACAGAAATAACAGAGCCCTGACTTCATCATCAAATTTTACCCCTATAGAACTTACCTAACTGGTAACCATATTAAAATAATTTAAATGGTCAGCAATAGATCCACATTCCAACATCTTCATATTAAATAACTATTTCATAAGAAATACCTTATTTGAGGCTGAGGGTTTTTCATATAGTTTCGCAAATGCCTTAATTAAACCCTCTGTTGTTGTTTCCTTCAAAATATTGAAGGCTATAGACGTTGTGAGGCACATATGTATTGTTATAACTGCCTTTCTATCGAGAATCTCCCATTCTACATTTTTCATGCTCCTTGAATTATTTGTTGTTCCGCTCAATGGTAGGTACATATATTTCTGATACAAATAATATTCGATCTACGTCTTCCACAACAAGTAGTTTTGGCTGTTAAATTTGTTGACCCTAAACTTACCATCTTCCACCATTACTCCCACTCGAACCAGAAACCCTTCTTTCCTACAAGTTTATCATCCAGATATACATTTGGCTCTGATACCAATTGTTAGAAAATTATATATAACAGGGAAATGTAACACATAAAATATGCAGAAACAAAAACACAAAAAACATATAAAACCAAAGAGACATAGATATACATGGTTCCCCCAATCTAGGTTATGTCCACCTCGAACAACCAGTCCTTCCTTTCTACTATCTAGCAAAATGAAGATACACAACCTACAACAGATTCACTGTAATATCCACAATTCTCTGTTAAAGTCTCCTTATCTATTTCTCGCTCTAAGAATACACATACAATACATAGCTGCAATACAATGACCTCATACAAAATGATAGGTTTCCTTCTAGGGAAAATAACCCTAAATTAAACATAACTTCTACCATCACATCCTCCTCCTAATGAATAGTTCAGATTTACTATAAATTACAATACCATTTTAAGGAAATTTTATAGATGTTTTTAGCTTCATGGGTGTTGCCCCTAAAAACCCCCGCTAGGGGGGGGCTCTATAAAGTCGCAGCCACCCCCCCACCGCTGGATCCCCAAAGCAGCATTTAAACGACGAGCGACGTCTCCTCCTCATTAAGAAAAGGGGCCCAACGTTGTGCTACATATAGATAAAGAAGATAATCATGCTCCACTCCCAACATAAACTAGAACACATATATAGATCTAGGTGTGAGTGGATGAGGAGGAAAACAGCTCTATCCATAGTTGGATGATAGTGGAAGAAGTAAATATCCACAAGTAAAAAAAATGTTATAGATTCATGACAGATTGTGTCAGAGAAAAAGTTCACCATTATGGCCCTAAGGAATGATAGCGCAAAACACAATAATTAAACAAAATTGTATGACTTCATAAGTTCCTGTAAGAAATAACTAACAACTCATTTTGTTTGAATTACAAGGTAAGTAAGAAAATGATACAATTACAACAGAATGGAAGAGGAGGCTCAAACCATCACTATGGGTAAAGATTTATATGTTGAAATGGGAAACATGGCCACCCAAAAAAATACTCATTTCATGGATTTTATTAGGGATATTCAACAAGAATTGGCATATCTAAGAAGTGGTAATGAAATATTGATAAAGGCTAGAGAGGAGAAGGAAAATGTGATTAGGGGACTGATGGAAAAATCGAGTCATAAAATAGTGGAACTAGATATATTGAAAGAAAGTGAAAGGGGAACAGAAATACATCATTATGAAAGTGGGGGGTAGTCTGATAGAACATATCGAAGAAAACATAGGAGAAGGAAACAAACATAACTACAAGGGGAATTCAGGAAAAATAACACCCATACTTTTGATAGGGGGAAGGATGATGATGTGGAAGCATGACTATTAAATATGACCAAATATTGTTAGGTCTATGAATATGAGAGAAACTTAAAGTCCATATTGGCCATTTATCAATTGTAGGGAAAATGTTCTCTCTTGTCAGAATAAGCTAAAAGTGTGCATCTGTTGGAAAAAAAGACAGTATTGTGGAAAGAATTTTTAAAGCACTTTAAAATAGGCTACTTAATTGAACGTTATTATTATGAACGTACGAGAGAGTTCCATGGTTTAATGTTGACAGAGTTTAATATGGACTAATTTGTGGAAAATTTTATGAATTGACTATGGGCCCGACATTAAAGAAGAAAAATCCAAGGTACAATGGTTTGTGAACTTTTTTCCGACTGTTTACAAGGAAGGAACTGAGTTTGATAATCCTAAGATAATGAATGAAATTTTCAGGAAGGAAAGGTTGTGTTATGAATAGTTCAGGAGTAAGAGGGAAGGACACATTTTTTGGGAGAATAAAGATAGATCAAAACCTACAATTGGATAAAAACTACAGAAACATGGACTTCTTAAAAAATTTGGGAAGGATCATCAATGGAAAAAAGGGGAACATGAATCATTCGACACATTCTCAAGTTGGATCAAAAACCATGGATCAAAATATAAAGAATATTAGTGGGCATCATGAAAGATAAAAAATGTAGTGCTAGGGAGGTGTGAACCTCATCTATTAAGGGATTTTCCACATAATCCCAGATCTATCTAAACTATTCATGTTTTCCATGAAGCGATCATAACGAATGATATTTCCTGAAATATTCCTAGGATAATTGCAACCTTGGAGGATAGACAATCCAAACATCAATGAATGATCATTTATATTGAAGGTTGAACTTGAAGGAAAATTTCTACCATAACAACTCTATATTCTTGACTAGAAAGATATTTAGCTCCAGAATCGAGTTGTCATTCAAGTTAAAGTGAAATGGAATCATTTCACTCCTGAAGACGCCACATGGGAGTGGGAAGAGGATATATAGAAGAATTATCTAGCACTATTCCAAATAGATGTAACTAGAAAATAAGTCACTGGGGACGGTGTGCAATAGAAGGGGGGGAATGTAACACACCTCTGTTGATGTAATATTGTTTTTATTGTTTAGAAATATTGATGTTAATGTGAATGGAAGAAAAACCATAAATTACATTGAAATTATTAAGTAAATAACTTTATTAATAAATCAATAGTTGGATGCAAAATGTTTGGCAATGGGATACTTGATTACGCTATTATTTTCAGACAAAGAAAAACAAAATACCATTACTGAATGAGAATGGGATAACTATTTTATGATAAATATTCTAGATAAGGTTTAATGGATATGATTCAAAACACATCAAATCAATTTGATAGGGAAATATTCTTAGCTGAGACAAGAATAAAGCACCGTGGGAGAGAAAAGTGGGATTTAAAGGAAAAATCATAGGATATTGGTGAGGAAAACCACAAAATCGAGACATTTTTGAAGGAACGAATAAATTATTTAAGAGAAAGTATAACATAACCATTGATGAATCAATAGAAGTTGTTGATTTTGGTTTCTTGACTAGCAAAACCATCTAGCTTGGGGCAAACTGGAGGTTACAGTTGAATGTGTGGAGGAAAGGTGCTCATTCCCAAGTGTTTTCCTAGTCACATCTTGGCCATAATTGTTTGTGCAAATTATTTAATATTGAAGATGCTTCATTTAATGAACTCACTATTACAATTTCTCGTTCTATAAAGGATAAATTCGATACTAATTTTTATGATCTTTATTTTACCTCACGATTAATGAATAAACAATAAGAATCTTCTGCAATATCCTAATTATTAACAGGAAGATCATGTAATTATTTATATTCTATAATTCTATAAAGGAAAATGTAATGATCTATACGGTCTAATTTTGTAAAGGAATATACAATGATTTATATGTTCTAAGTTTTGTGAAGGGATGTGGAATAATTTAGATGCTATTTTAATTCTCGTGGCTTCGTACAATAGAAAACTGTACACCTTTACCAAGGTATGATATTTTCTATTGTCATCTTATTTCAATTTTGTAGAAAGTTGCAAACAAAAGTATATGTAATAGCAATGGGAAATTAATTTCTACGATATGCAGATAAACTTTGAAATATATAAATGGATTAAAAGCCACGAAAAATTTAGATGCAGCATGATCTAGCACGTCTTAAGGTTAGGTAGACTGTTAGTACAAGAAAAAGTAATTATACCACAGTTGGTACTCTTGATGAATCAAAAATATTGGATGCATACCATTCTAAGGCTAGTTATTTATCCTTAGAAGGGAAGCTAATTGTGAGGAAAAAATATGCGTTCTCCTAAGTTCTGGGTATGTTGGTCATGATAAGAAAATCGATAAATTTTTAGGCATCATCTCAAATATACAAATCTAGTTGTGACAGTAGCTAAAACTTAGAAAAATTTATCATTTGGGCTCACGACCAATTTATACAACCAATATTCAGTAAGGAATGAAATCATGAAACATTATTGATAGTAATGCAAGGATAATTATGTGAACATATCTAGCATAGAAGTGCAATATTTAAATAAATTTAACATCATCACATAGACATCCCATATTTCGGTTGGGAAGGAGATAACATGAATAACATCCTATACTTGAGCATTTCGAACCGAACTATGTACAAGAAATAATATATTAACATATAAATACTTCTTCAACAAATCGAAAGAAACAAATTCCATGTTGTGACAGACATTTTCAGCGAAACACATAAAAACAACGTTGTAAGTAAGGGTAACATGCATGAGAAAAATATACATATATATATGATTATGCGCCTGAAAAAACACAATAATGTGATATTAAATATTACAAAAACCTGATACAAATATATTCCAAAATCCATTTCTAAAGGAAAAGTGAAGTCATCATATTTAAACCAAAAAATAACAATAGCAGCTTAAGAAAAAATGTTCAAGACTCTCTCGTAACCCCTGTCTTCCTAAGGAATGAAAATACAAAGTCAAAATATCTGGAATGGGGCTACAATTGCCTAAAAAAAATACAACCCTTTCACCCATTTCAACTAAATAGTAGTAGGAAACCACTGACAGAGACATTTTGTAGAGCCAAGAAAGGAAGAGAACCGACCTAAGAAGTCAGTGGGATTGAGAGTTACACTCCTTTGCATTTACTTGAAAAAAATGGGAGTCAATACCCTCATAATATTGGAATCCCGATCCTTGTTTGGCTCCAATTGATGATGTCAATTAGAGTTTAATTTAATGTCAACCCGGGAAGGTAAACTTAGAAGTGCTTATCTAAAATATATAGATCTTGAAAGATTCCTAATTTGTCCAAGATCTTAAATTCCCCTTACAAGAACATATTCATTAAGATCTCTTTCAATAACTAAACAAACCTAGATCTAATAATTGTTTGAGATCTATTGTTCTCTTACAAGAACATATTCTACAAGATATCTTCCAACATTAGAACATCTAATAAGAAAATAAAAGCTGAAATGAAATAAACCTATATCTAATAATTGTCTGAGATCTTAGGGTTCTCTTACAAAAAACACTTTCAAATAAGATCCTTCCAATATTAGAACATTTAACAAAACTTAAAAGCTGAAATCAAACAAAAACATAAATTAAGTTATACCTAAAATAAACAAATAAGCATGCAAGTGAGGCCATGGGGGCCCTCCATAACTCCACAAGCACACCACTTCAATGGAGACTCAGATGTAGAAGAAAAATCAAAGTATGATCCTTTATTTCAAAATCTCCATTACAAACCAACTCTAAGGTTACAACTCTAAGCTCCTAAGATTACATACTCCAAAATTCTAAGATTACAAAACTTCAAGATTACAAAGGGAGGAGATTGTACTCCTATTTATACAATGGGATGAGTAACAAACTCATAATGATCATCCACTAATCTCTCTTTAGTTCCATACATCTCTCAACCATCTAGACACATAACCCCTTTTGTCCTTGAACTTCTCCATGAGATCATAATCTTCTCCATGAGGTTTATCTTCTCAAATTCGAATTTGATCATCCAAGGCCACATAAAGGTGTCTTGGAAGCTTCCTTGGAACCTACACATGTCACAAAAACAATCAACTTTCCATATATAAATTAAAATATATTATTTTCTAATATTTAATCAAGAATTTCTCTTAAAAATGCTTAAAAATAAATAATATTTGGAAAATATAAATGAGACCCATTAATGGTGAACAATAGGGAAAATGAAGTGACGTGGTGGTGAATAATGAGTGATATAATGGAATAATAGGTGAAAAATATATGGTAATAAGTGATATTTGTATGACATTTTGAAACCCAAACATACTCCCCAACTGAAGCTCTTGCATGTCCTCATGCAAGCTACTACAATGACTTATTTGATTTGATTCTTAGATGAGCTTCCTTTTACAAGATGTTTGGTTCTTGTGTAACAAGCATCTTTCAATCATGGACTTCCTTTTAACTTTGCACATCTTTGGATAACTTTTTATTTTTGCAAATCATTTGCATCTTTTAATGATTGGTTCTTGTGTTACAATCATTATTTACTTTATTGAGATCTCTTTTTAATGATTGGTTCTTGTGTTTACAATCATTATTTACTTTGTTGAGATCAATCATTTTAAGAAGTCATTTAATATGCTCATCATATTTAAGAATTCATTTAATATTCTCATCATTTTGTAGTAGTTTTTATTGTGGGAAAACTATGTGGGTTAAGATGTAATATGAATAAGGAAAAAAAATGAAGTGTGAAGTGTGAAATTCCCCCCTCCCCAACTGATGGTTTTTGGAAATTTTTAATGAGAAAGGGGATATTGAAATAGTGGAATATTTTGCAAATATCATCATTTTAGCATCTAAAAAGAATTTCAAGATTAACGGTTAGAAAACATCATACCTTACTTACCTACAAAAGTGGATGAATCATGCATGTTTAGCTACTGCAATTCTGATCTGAAACAAGTTGAGGATGAAAGATGGATTTGTATTGTCGTATCTGCTGCTGGATCTTCTGCTAGATAATTTGATGAATCTGATGAGTTTTTTGAATATGGTTGAAAATTTATAAGGCTTGGAAGGTATAAAAAATATAGAAATTACATTTTCCTCCCCCAGCCTTATTTATTGACTTGTCCTCAAGTCATGACAAAATGAAAAACAATGAAAGGAAATTTGCTTCATCTGCTACAAAATATGGGTCTTCAAGTCTTCAACACTCGATGGCATAAATCTTACTATGTGATTAAATGTGCTGGTGTCGAACATAGTAAGAAGTTGTTGACTTAGTGGCCATTAATGAATGCCACTAGCCAAAAAGAGAGCTCCCACCATTGATTCCAATGGGAGTCAAGATGCCTAACACATCTTTGTAGGTACGAATAAGTTTGTTGTGGTTGAGTCACCTACAAGATCCAATGAGAAAGGGATATTAATGTACTCCCATTTTTCATTGGCAAGAGTACTTGCCATTAAGGCATGCAAGCCTCTAGGTGTTTTTACAAAGATAATTAGACTCTAGGACTATGACTCAATGATATACGTAGAAGCAGGGTTTTATTGGCGGAATTGAAAAATTGTAGGAAAAAGGAAATGGAAATGGAATATGGCTTTTATTGATGTGTTAGGAATAGATGAAAGGAAATGCATGGTGAATGAACAAGAACTCTTGCTGTAAAAAAAAATGGACATGGAAATGGTATGCTTTATGGATTGACAATTCGTGGAAAAATCTTTTGCAAAAAGGGAGGTCTCAGGTTGTGGTTGTGAACATGGATTTGTCTTTATGGTTTTTCATGAATTTAGTCGTTTGAAGACCAATTGTGTGCACAATGTAATCTCCTTAATGAATACTTGATTATCCTGTAACCTGTAAAAAAACTTGGTACAAAGAAAACATAAGTGTGTTCAAGAAGAAATGGCCAGTTCCTTCATGATTCTTACACAAAAATTTCATACCAAATAAAACATATTAAGGACAATCAAAGCGTTGAAATTGAATTAATCATGATATTAAAATCAATCCATTCTTAAAAATAACCATGAAAAGTAATACTCCCTATTTGTGTTAGATGAAATATGCTCGGCAAAAAGATTGGCATTAGAAAGATCTGTTTTGTTCTACATATTAGTATGTCACATAAAAGCATTCAACAGAAATATGTTATGAGTTTAATGCCAACTTGAAGCTATCGAAACAAGATAATCATCATCTATAGAATCCTCCCAATAAATCGTTCCTCAAAATTTGTTTCCAATTGTTCCATTATTTATTTTCAAACCTGCATGAATTTTGTGGGAATTTTTTTTATTTTTTATTTTTTAAATTAAAAAAACAAAAGAATGAAATTCATTTTTTTTAATTTTTTTTAATTTTAATTTTTTATTTTTATAACAAAATTAAAAAAACAAAATTTAATTTGTTATTTATTTTGAGTTTTTTTTTTTTTTTTTTTTTTTTTAATAAAGAAATCAACAAAAACAAATTCTATTAAAAACTAATAAAGAAAATTTTTAAAAATAAACTAACACTAAAATGGATTTTCTTCCAATATCCCTAAAAAAAAACACACAAAATCCTCTAGAATCAATGAAAAATCTGGCTTTTTGTCTAGAAAAATTAGGAGAAGATAATGCAAATGCCAAATCTCTCCAAGATAAGTCAAATCAGATTTTTTTATCAATAAATTGGATATAGAGGAGGCATTTTAGTCAGGAAAATGGAGTTGTGATCATAGCTCTGTGTATTTGTTAGTGGCACATGCGTTTGAGGACTCCAGAATGAAAACGAGGCAGCTTGTAATAGGAGCTTCAGTAGGCGCATATTCATGTTGCACTATTGATCGAGACATTCAAAGGAAGAAGCTGAATCCTGAGTTTAAATTCAGCAATTTTTTTCGCCCAATTTACTAGTTTAACTATGCCCATAGATCTCTCATTTTTTAACGATTCGTCGGTGGCTTTCCTCTCTCTCTTCTACAAGCATATTCATGGGAATTCTGTCTTTTCACTGCCTCTGATGATTAGGTTGTCACCTGAAGGTACAGCCATAACTCTTCCAGTCAACCATCCTGTGGTTGTTGATGTTGATGCTTACTGACAGTGTCCTCATTGAAGACCTTCAAGGACTCGATATGAAAGCGCGCCTGAGATTGTCTTACTTATTTCTCCACCTGCTAGGCGGAAGGAACGGTCATTATCCTCATTAGTAATTAATACTCCTCCAGTTTCACAGGTTAGTCTATCAAGCCGAGCAAATGTTGTGGCAAGAAAAGCTGCTGCATCAAGGGGTATTGTCAGTAAGACAAATAGTGGAAGAGATGTGGATGTTGCACAAGATCAGTCTGAAAGGCTTGACCCATTGGAACGTTCAAGGAGACAACGTAATTCAGGTGATGAACCATTGAACCAGACAGCTGATGATGACATACAAAATACAACTACTCAAGACGTTTCTCGACAACGAACAGGAAAAGCTGCGAATTAGGAACCACTGGCATGTCTTGCAGAGGCAGCAAACAGAATTGAGACATCTCAACAACCTATATACTACAGGTCCAGAGAGAGTTTCTGTATCCAGGAAACAGAGAGTTGTGGCTGGATCTTTGGAAAATGGTTCCTTTATGAAATATGAAAGAAGTAATCCTGTTTGGTTTGCTCTTTTAGCCTCTGAAAATCAAGTTGGAGATAATGCTCTTCCACAAATTTCAAAATATTATCTCAGAATTAAAGATGGAAATGTGTATGTTTTATATGTCAAGAAATATCTTGTAAAGAAGCTCATCTAGCTTTTGGACTCCACAAATGATTATCTCAAGCTTTACTATTCATTGTCTCAGACTATGTGCCAGGTATGCTAATTTAGCCCATGAATTTTAACTGGTTTGTAAGTATATTCACTGTAAAATGGAATAAACAAACAAGTCTTCGTAATTGTTGATACCCAGTGCAAAATACCATTGGCCAATAAAGGATTTTGTTCCTTAGTGTGGGAAATTTTTTTTATTTCTCCATTGTTTTCTCCTGGAATGTTGGAATAGCCCTAGAGTGTGAAAAAAAAATATTATTTCATTTTTTTTTCTTCTTAAATTTATTAATGTTTTGTTTTATTTGTTTTTTATTTAAATGAGTTAGTTTTTTTTTTTTTTAATTAAAATAAAATGGTATCCTAAAAAAAAAAAAGATTTTTTTTTTTTTTTAAATAATAATATATATGATATATATTATTATAATGTGGAATTTTTTTTTAATTATTTTTTAAATTAAAATTTAAAAATAAAAACTATATTTTATCTAAAAAAATTTAAGATGATTTTCTTCTCATGCAGATCAATTTACCAGCAAAAGTATTTTTATTGGAATAAATCAATAGATTTTCTGATATTTCTGATCGCACGAAGCGTAGGAAGAGAGCATACTAATCTCTTGATTTTTTTTTTATTTATGCAGGTTAGCGTGGATGATAAAACACAATTAAGATTTTCAACAAAACCTTGCATTGTCTATACTCTTTCTACAATGTCATGGGGGCATTTAGACTCTCGGAAGACAAAGCTTTCCAATAATCAAGCTCTTGGCTCACCCGTGATGATGATTTATTTCCTAAGTAAAAGAATGCTTCCAGTGAAGCCATCTACGGATTAAAAGTTCGAACATGCTCACATCAAGATTTAAAAATTTTACATTATGTTTTACAAGTATGTGAGTAAACTATCCTAGAGTTGGCTTAAGGTGATTTTCCTTGCTCTCCAAGAAGTACCTATTCAACATTGTCAAATTCCTCATCCATAGATGGATTAGTGAGAAATGGGGGGTTTAAAATAAAAACTGAATTTAAATTAACTATGTGCGAAAATAAAAATGCTCCAAACTTTGAACTCCTTTATGAACCTGCTGTCACCAAGTTCCACAAATTAGTCCATGAAAACAAATGCATAAAATAATTACTAAATCCTTCTAGTTGCACTTCCCCGGCAACAGCGCCAAAATGTTTGGCTCCAATTGATGATGTCAATTAGAGTTTAATTTAATGTCAACCCAGGAAGGTAAACTTAGAAGTGCTTATCTAAAATATATAGATCTTGAAAGATTCCTAATTTGTCCAAGATCTTAAAGTCCCCTTACAAGAACATATTCATTAAGATCTCTTTCAATAACTAAACAAACCTAGATCTAATAATTGTTTGAGATCTATTGTTCTCTTACAAGAACATATTCTACAAGATCTCTTCCAACATTAGAACATCTAATAAGAAATTAAAAGCTGAAATGAAATAAACCTATATCTAATAATTGTCTGAGATCTTAGGGTTCTCTTACAAAAAACACTTTCAAATAAGATCCTTCCAATATTAGAACATTTAACAAAACTTAAAAGTTGAAATCAAACAAAAACATAAATTAAGTTATACCTAAAATAAACAAATAAGCATGCAAGTGAGGCCATGGGGGCCCTCCATAACTCCACAAGCACACCACTTCAATGGAGACTCAGACGTAGAAGCAAAATCGAAGTATGATCCTTTATTTCAAAATCTCCATTACAAACCAACTCTAAGGTTACAACTCTAAGCTTCTAAGATTACATACTCCAAAATTCTAAGATTACAAAACTTCAAGATTACAAATGGAGGAGATTGTACTCCTATTTATACAATGGGATGAGTAACAAACTCATAATGATCATCCACTAATCTCTCTTTAGTTCCATACATCTCTTAACCATCTAGACACATAACCCCTTTTGTCCTTGATCTTCTCCATGAGATCATAATCTTCTCCATGAGGTTTATCTTCTCAAATTCGAATTTGATCATCCAAGGCCACATAAAGGTGTCTTGGAAGCTTCCTTGGCACCTACACATGTCACAAAAAGAATCCACTTTCCATATATAAAGTAAAATATATTATTTTCTAATATTTAATCAAGAATTTCTCTTAAAAATGCTTAAAAATAAATAATATTTGGAAAATATAAATGAGACCCATTAATGGTGAACAATAGGGAAAATGAAGTGACATGGTGGTGAATACTGAGTGATATAATGGAAGAATAGGTGAAAAATATATGGTAATAAGTGATATTTGTATGACATTTTGAAACCCAAACAATCCTCTTGCTTGCGAGATAAATATCCCACAGAAAATTAATAGAGTTCCGTCAAGAATCATTGAATTATATGAAATCAACACAATGAAAGAAGTGTAAGATGAATACATGACCATACCAAAAGAGATAAAAGATGTTTGTGCATCCTTTAGAGAACATATCATGGAAAATCTAAAATAATTAATGTAGTGTTATGATTATCACAAAAGGTAAACCAACATAGACGAATTAAATGAGACTGAGTGTACCAGAGAATAATCAGCTAAACTCAACCATAGAAATCACATTTTCATTTCAATAATAGCCATGTTAGTTTGTTTGGTGCACATATGTATGAAATCAGACCAACTTAAGGGGTGTGGTTTACCCTCTTAAGTCATTGGTCACGGGAAGAAAAAGAAGTGGAGTCAAGCAAGTTAATGGAACATGCTAGAACATAAACATACTAGATAGAGAAATATCATGCATATTAAAACTAAAACTAAACTAAAACTAAAAAAAAAAAAAAAAGCTCTGAATAGAGTCAAACAACTGCAATAATCCAAATAGTGGTTCTTTCGACTACTCTTATTGAGTGCTGGTAAGAAATGAGGATGAAACTTTAACCCACTTGTCAAGGGGCCCTTATAACTTGGGTTCTAAGCCCCGATGCAAGGATGTCTTTACTTCCAATATTTCCTTGGTGAAAAGTCTCCCTCTGTCTACTATGGTGGACTGAACTTGTTGGATGGCACACAATTGAGTCCCCTCTGACTCAGCTCCGGATAACACACTACTGGTATTTCTTGGGGAAATTCTGGCTAGCATAACAATGTGCTCTCCAGTTTTTCATCTCTTGGTGGCCTTATATAGGACAATTTAAATCCTCCTTCCCTCTCTTGTTACATTGTGGATGGTGACGCAAGAGAGGGGGATGATTCCATTTTGTGCCACAATTATTCCATTGTGTGCTCCCTTGATGTCTAAGGCAGATTTGGTGGCAGTCCTTAGGGGGCTTCAAGTGTGAAATCACTGTCCTAGAGTGTGATTTTTGTGGTCATGGAAAGTGACTTCTGCAACTCCCAGGATCGCACACATTTTGGGTCAAAAGGCGCACAAAGTGTCTCTTCTCGAAATTTTTTTGTGCACAAAAGCATTTATGACTTGCTGAAATTTGATTTTTCTTCAGAACTTAGAGATTTTTAAATACTTTCCAGATTCTCTAATGTTTCTCAGCCCTGTAAATCCTTCTTCCTGAAATTAAATAATGTCATCTCTTCTTGTATGATTTTCCAGTGTTAACAGTTCCTCCCTAATGTGTGAGGTCTAGGAAGAACTGTATAGCCGAAATACATTATAGTTTATTTTCTATATAATTTGCATAGAGAGAGAGAGACCTACGTGAAGCTCAAAATTGGAGAAACCTTACATCGGTTCAAAGAATGACCATGTCCTATGGGACCCCTGTAAGCAAATATAATACAATATATACAGATTCTCTACAAGGCGGGCATGTCCCATGCTCATAATGCTATGGCTAGTTAAACAGATCTATTTGAGAGATACATGTTGTGTCTGTGTCACTAATAAGGTAGTGATCTACTGGTTTCTGACGACGACTGCTGACGCCCTTAGGGGCATTTTTTCTTTGAAAAATAGGTGGAATGTGGTAGCCATATGGATAAAATTGGTATGGCATATAGCTGTGCATTGTACGCATAGGTGTTGGCTGGGACCTTCCTGTGTAAGAATTGCTGAAAGAGATGCTTATGAAGGGATGGGCCTTCGACGAATTTGATCAAAGTGAAATGGTTGTGATGTAATATACCATATTGACATGAAATCTTTTGTTGTAGTCAAATTTCAGTAGGATTGATGACATCTATGGGAAATTATGTCGCCCACAGTGCCACCTGAGGATGCCCCTTTTATGGAGAGGGGTGATCCAAGGTACCACTTCCTTTTTGGAAAATACATGTTGAAGTCAACAAAAAGGAAGCCTCAATCAAACTCGAGGTTGCTGATATAAAGGATCAGGATCCTGGATATGATGGGTTTAACATGGGAATGGTGGTGAGAGGTGACTGAAAACTGATGGTGGGTATTCAGTGGCCGAAGGTCAGAGTATTATAAGCAGCTCGGTGGTAGTCATAGCTATTTCTGATGGGGAAATCCTTGGAGTCAGTAGGCTATCTAGGGTGGGTATAAACTAGCTATGAATGTCATGGTGGCTTTTTCATGAGGGTGTGATACTCTGACCGAGGGTATTCAGCGACTATTTCCATGGGAGAAAAAATGAATCAGTGGACGGGGGACATGGTGCACCATTTGCAGTCTTTGTACACCTACCAAAAGAATAAAATAATGGGGTTTGGTTTGTACAAAACACAAAGATGGGTGCCCCAAAACATGAAAGTGTTCACTCATAGATGATGTGAGGAAGGTTTTTTGCTATGGGTTGGGGCCCCATTGGTTGGTATCATGTGTGAGGTTGATGAAGCAGATGACAAAGTATCGCAGATGGGATTATGTTGGTGGAGGTATGGTGGGCTAAATGCGAGGCACAGTGGTGCGCTTTTGATATGCTTATACAACCGGACCATCTGAGAAATGGGCTTTAGCTTGTATGGGAAAACTTGACCTTATGCATGATGGATGGATGGGCATGAGGTGCTTCCTAGACTCAAGTGGTATGGCCATGGCGTCACCTTTTTTGTGATATATGGTCTATTGTGGGTGACGAGTGCCATGGAAGGGAGGCTCTATGGACGAACGATGATGTTTATCATGTGCAGGGTGAGGTGATGATATACACGATCAGATGTGTTGAACATATGGTTGATTTGTGATAGAGAAACGATGTCAGGATATGCAGAGTTTTTTGGGACTCTATCATGCTGGGGGTAGAATGATACCTGCTCTGGAACTTTCAGTGGATGGAGTTGTCAATGTTTTGTGAGATTTTCCTGCAAAAACAACTACCTCAAGTGAAAGCATATTATTTATCAAATATTATTGAAAGTCATGAGGTTTAAAAAAGAATATTTGAGAGGGAATACCTAGCGGCACTGAATAATTATATTTTTGGGAGTGCGAGTGTGTGGCATCACCTTTATTCGTTATGGAGTGCTAATCATAGTGTTGCTTTCGGTTTGGATAACGAACCTTCCGATCTCTCATTATGGTCCTCCAATTTTTTTGAAAAGGGAAATATATAGGTGAATATGGCCCTAATTCAATTCATTTGTACTTGTTGATTTTTTTAGAGGTGAGAGGCTTCTGCAGAACAGTTCTTGCCATTGCGATTAGCCTGAGCACTAGGGATTAGCGATATCATGCCCAAGTAACATCCATGACGTCCTGCAATTTAATTTTTTTAGCCTGATGATGTCATGCTCCATACAAACTTGGTTTGTCTGGATTTTGAGTGATGTTTTCCCTAGATTGTGCGGGCAATCAGGGAAAGGGCGCGCCCTCTATGCACATTTTCTAGGGATTTGCACTCTTTAAGCACTCTTATCCCCTTATTTTTTGTGCCTTACGCATGCTTGTGATAAATAGAGACGTGGCTTGAGTGCATATGTCTGAGGGATACGCGCGTAAAAGGATGAGGCAAACATTTTTGAATTTTTGCCTATTTTTTGATATTTTTCTATTGCTGATGGGTTCCTGTTTGTATGACAGGTTGTTATGGAGGGAGCGTGTTGGGTTGAGGGGTCCTAACCCAGGTTCGGTGTGCAAGGTTTGCCAACAAACCCCTATACTACTGGCCCTTTCGATAGTGACCCGCTTTCACAGGTCACAGTCTCACCCGAAGTAGTATGGGTGGGTGTTGGAACCATGTTTCCGCACCCTGAGAAAGGAAGGGTAAGGCGAGCAGGGCTGTGTTATGTTCAAATTACCTTGTCTCTACGTAGGGTTAAATATGTATCCAATTGTATCCATGTGCACTAGATCTACAATTATATGGTTTCCATAACATAAACACAATGTTACATAACAAGGACAGAACAGATCTAGATCCAATTCAATATAGAGACTTTCGCAACATGATATAACCAGAGCGAAACATATCCAATCATTCAATATGGAAACCTTTGAAAAGACAAAAAATGAATAACACAGTAATTACCAGCAATTCATTCAATAGTACTCATAGATTTAGATCTAATAATCCTGCGTATTCATTCATTCATCAACCTTTCCTTACAATTCCCTTCCCAACCTACGCACATAGCAGCAGGGTCTGCACACAGCTGGACTAGGATCTCCGCACACAGCCAGTAGGAGTCTGTTCCACAAAAACCTAAACAAATCTCTTACACAATAGATCGCATCAATAGCTCATCAGATCCTAACTCTTACAGTCTGAAATGCCTCTCTATTTATAACAATCTAGCGTTAACATTCCCATGGTCCACAACCCATGGTTTTTGGACCCCTATTTTACCCTTTAACCCATTACAATGCGTTCGAGGCTTTGACCCACCCTAAAACCCCTGCGCTATACTAAATATAATCAAAAATAACCAAAATGGATCAGTTTCGTAGCTTGTTAGGAGACCCCATTCCAATAGTCCCCTAACACAATCTTCTGACTCGTCCTGAGTCACTTTGGTGGCATGCCTTCAATCTACACATGTAAGGTAGCCAGGATGTGTATGAGTGGTGGAAGCACTTCCTTGCTTTGGGCTGTAGCGTGTTGCACAATATTGATCATCGTTAGAGAAGCAAGCCCATCGAGATCTGTACCCACTCATTCCAACAACCGGTGGAGGCGTGTAATGGTGGATTGTGCATCATGTGCAAACTAGAGTGTAGCATCAGACCATGGTTTCAAAATTTTGCACACAATCTTCTTGGAGTGACGAAGGTCCTCAATCCTGTGTTTGACGGCCAGGCACTACACTAGGGCGGGGGGAGGTGTGGAAGCCTGAGCTCGATCTAGAACATCTTCTTCCTACTTCAATTCCCATTAGGCATGTTGAAGTGTGGGGTGGTGATGTGATATCATCCATAGCTACGTAGCCTCTTCAATAAATTGGGCTCCATGTGCCAGTTGTTGCTGAAGAATGCATGTTGCATTAGTGACCATGGAAATTCGCTGGGCTCGTTCTTCTAGAGGCATGACATACTACTTGCGCCTTTCTCGGTCACGACGGTGCACTTCTTCATTACTCTAGTAGGCAATATTTGTAACTCTATAGTAGATAGCTGCACTAAGTCTACTTGAATGTCCCCAGTAATCAGTTCAGAAGTGTGAATTATGGCATTGCAAGGGAGTAAACATACGTTTCTTCCAGCAGGCGAGGTCTGGAAATGGCAGAGATGTCACAGCAGGTCCTGGTACTGCAACGTTCCTACCTAACTTGGTTGGCAGATAATCCTTCTAGGTGGCAGCCCATGCGCACTCCTATTACTGCACTCAGCGTCTCCCGGTCCTCTTATCAGTTCCTCCTGTGAGTTCGGATCCATAACAGAAAGACAAGTGTTATATAATGTATGAATAAGTATAAACAACTAGACTATGGATAGCCAATGCCTCTTGATAGGTGAATAAATAGCCCGACCCAACGTCTTCACGCCCCAATCGAAGCTACTTAATGGTGAGGTAGCTCGCATGTGGTGTGTATCCTCGATTTGTCAGATTGTGCTTATCATAAATAGTGATATTGATGATCTACTGCCCATTTTCTGTATTTGTAAGTGTCTTTTCGCATTAACTCGGGATGAGCTGACGTTCTTCCTTAATGTCCAAGGTCATGTCCCTGCAATGTCAGAGCGTGGTTGTCACATTGAGGGCATTTTTGTATCTTGATGGAAGGTTAACACAAGGTGATCCTAGAAGTCGATCGGGAGTCTTTTTAGAGAATTTACGCCATTCGTGGAAGGAGAATTCTTGTGCAAGATGGCTGCATCATACGTCCGTAGGTGATTTATTTCTCTAGATGTTCGCATATTTTCCCAGATACACATGATTGGAGACAGATCCGTAATTTTATGCGCACTGAGGTCAGTATTACTTTGGTAGGTCTTGTTGGGCAAGGGTCCAGCACACCCTTGAGTGTTGCATGTCAGCAGGTAACCACGTGGGTCGACTGACCTTGGGGCCCATCTAGCTAAGGGATTTTTTATACGCAGGATCACCCTACTCCAATACTTCCTCCAGGTAGGGGAGATAGGTCCTTACGTAGGTGCTTCATATTGGGTTAGTGGTAGTGCTTTAGACCTACATTCCGTGAAACCCTTAGGCTTCACAACCTTTTGAGTGTCATCTCCATCCTCTTGGAAAAGCAAGGTTCTTTCTATGGTAGAGATGCGACGAAAGTTTCTGACGGTCTGAAGGCTGCGAAGCACCAAAACCTCATGCAGTCGGCTCTGCCAATTCTCCAACTCCTCATCGAAGTCAGAAAAGAATTCACTGTCATTTTCCCAATAGAGCATCCCTTCATCCGTGGGGTTAACCTAATCTTCATCTTGTGTAGTGATCTTATAAATATGATCTAATTCTTCCTTCGTATGGAGAGGCTCGATATACTAGGTACCTTCCGAGGGATCCAGGGGTACTATAACATGCATGCCTTCGCTTTCAAACACCACGCTTCGTTTCTTGAGGTTTATAATACCTCCCATGTCCATTGCCCAGTCCAGCCCAAGGAGTGCAAGGTAGGGGTCCGTGTCTTCAACTATTTCAATGACTTCAAATTTAGCTAGGACTCTTACTCCTACAATTTCAACCATAACTTTTGGTAACCTACCCAAGGGAATGATTTTCTGTGGTTTTTCCATGCACAGCTGGATAGTGGACCATTCCAATTTGGGCTTTCCCATCTATTTCCATGTCTTCTTATGTAGAACGTTGGCATCAGATCCAAGATCTAGGATAACCTGATCCATTTCATAGTCTCTGATCTGTGGAGTTAACCGCATCTCTCTCCCTGTGCGTTTCTTAGAGATGTATAGTTTGTGTACATCCTTGGTTTTGGGAATCAAGGTGGGTCGAGCTACATAGGTATTCATCAAGGCTAGGAGGTTTCTTATGACCTGTGGGTTCTTGAGCAACTTTAGACATGCCTTCAAAAAGGTTTCAATGTCTTCCTCACTCTGATGCTGCATAGGGGTTACTAGTAGTGCCTGTTCTTCGCAAGATATTTCTTTGCTTCCCTGGGTGTCCAGCCCGCTAGGTGTTATGACTTTTACACTTGGATCCGTTTCTTGTAGCTCAGTTTTAATCCTTTGTACATTCTGCGTTAGGGTAGGCTTCTTTTCCTGCATTCTGGCTATTAATATTGGACAGTCTTCTACCTCATGGTCCAGCTGTTTGCAGTATTTACACGATGGCCTGGTGGGATTAGGGTATTCTCTATAAAAGTGACCTATTTCTCCACAATTATAACAGATTGTTTGACCTCGTCCTCAGCCTCCGATTCCTCCCCAACCTCCTCTGCCTCGAGTCAGTGATCCTCCAAAATGTGCAGCCAGTCTTGGCGATGCAGGGTCTAATTGCACCCGATATAGGTTCCCGCGATCCATCATCAAGTCATATGTTCGGAAATTCTTCTCGTCGTGTCCTACGGATCGACAAAATCGGCACCATTGTTGTTTTAGTTCTCGTACATACACACCCAGACAAGGGAAATGGTTCGTATCATGTGTTAGCCACCTATAAAATTTGTTCTATCAAAAGGTGGCTAAAACATTTTTGGAGCCTTCAAGAAACAAGTTTTATTAAAAAAAATTGTTATCTCTTGAAGTCTTGTGAAGCCATCATGCCCTTTGTTTAATATTCACTGTTGTTTCCTATTTTAAACTCAGAAATTCTGTTGATTTCATGAAGAAAGACTGCTGCAAAAATCCCCATTTTTCCCTCATTTCACTCCTTTTTCCCTTCATCATTAACCCTCATTTGTTCTCTTTTCCTCATAAAATTCCTCCGTTTTTCATTTATTCCCCTTTCCCCTTCATGAAAATCCTTTTACAAAGTTTAAAAATCACTTTTGAACTTTGCCAAAACCCCCAAATCCATCAAAAACCTTGAATCTTTTCATAGAAAATAAGTTTTTTTGACTATGGGCTTAAGCCCCTTTGGGCTAAGACCTAAACCACTTCCCCACATGTGCCTTAGTGCTAGAAACAAGCGCTAAACCCTTTCGGCACTTATCGCATCGGAAACAAATGAAGAACGCAAGTCTTTGGCCTTTATAAGACTTCCGATGCGATTAGCCCTCTTAATATGTAAACTCTTGATCCCTTGTTTTCTTTGAAAAAACCCAAGAGTTCCAGACCGAAAGCACTTATCACATTGGAAATAATCAGAGCGCACAAGTATTTTTGTCATATTAAATCTTCTGATTCGATTGGCCTCTGTGTATAAGCCCCAAGCCTTTTTTCCGCTTCATATAACCCTTGGGCCCGCTATCGGGTCCTAAATTTTGTAAATAAACCCATCTCCAATGCAATTTTCCTTTGAAAATCATAAAACCCCTTTTTCCTAAGTTTTGAACTAAACGCACTGGTGCAATGTTTTTTAATGGAAAGGCCATTGATTTTTTTTCCTGATCAATGGTCCATACATTCTCGCATCGGAGATTTGCTAATGGGTAGATTGAAATCCCTCTCCTTTCTCCCGATTTCGATTGGCCCTTATACATATAAGCCCTGTACCTTTGCTTTTCATATAAACTAGCAGCCCTACAATTGGGCGCCAAGTCTATTATATATAACCCGCCCCCGAATCCAAAACCTTTGTTGTTCATAATTTTTTGGTTTTCATGTGATATAAAGGGTTTCTTCCGGTTCATTATTTGAAGAAATCTCCACCCTTGATCCCAGACCAATCAGTGGCTAGCGCTATCTCGCATCGCAGAAAATCATTCGGCATAGTTTTTTATTTTATTCCAACCCCCCGATTGGTGATCCTCCGACTCATTTCCCACTATCGATCTGATCCTCAAATCGATGACCAGCACTCAATCGCATAGGTGCCATTCAAGTTTTTCCCCCGCCGATCGCATGCCTCCGATTGCATCTGAACCATCCATCGCATCTCATCAGATGGTCCAGATCTTCTCTCGCCTCCCTTTGTTATTTTCATTAGCCCTGCTGTATAAATTTTAAGCAGATCTCAGTCATTGATCTCTGCAGAACAACAACCCATATTGACCCTTTCTCCACCTCACATATATATTCCATTTAACCCCAGATCTGATCTCAGCCGTCCAATCTCTGATCCAATAGCCCAGATTAAAACCGCCCCATCTTCTACTGCCCGTGCATCTTGTCAATATTGCACTCACTCCCTATCGTTCAATATAAGACCTTAGATCTAACGGCCAGCGTGCATTTTCTCACGGATTCAAGCACGAACGTTAATTCTTAGAGGGCTATGTGAAATGGGCAGTATTAAAATTCCACGTGTCACCTCCTAATGCATATCGTATTCGAAAAGGTGAAACCACCTTTTCCTCTTTTGGCCACGCGAAACCCATGGTTTTCCCTCCCAAAACCACTTTCTTTCTTTTCCATTGTGTTTCATCACGTGCCACCTCAGTCGTTGATCCCTATGAGCCAATCTCATCCGACGGCCCAAATTCTTCCCGAAACCCAATTTGATTTTTAATTCATTTTTCCTCCGCCAAAGGTTTTAAACCTTTTTCCTTTGTATTTTGTCCCATTTCATTATAAAGCAACCTTTCCACATTCTGTTTCCTCGGTTGCTCCCAGCCGTCAATCTCTGCAAGATCAACGGCCCTAACCTAATCTCTTCACCATTTCTTCCAAACCACTTCCATTTGACTTCTGCGCAAAATCTCCATCATTGGATGCTGTCATCCAAAGGCCACGCTCCAAAAATAAGCCTCCTAAGTAGTCTTACCCAATAACGCAGGATTTTATAACATTTTTTGTATTTTGCAGATTTTAATGGTTTTTCCATTATATTAAAGAAAATGAAAGCCGAGGATGATGATCCTCCAGGCTTTCACTTATCAAAGAGAAATCATTGAGCGGGGTTCCATGCCACGTTTCATCAGTGTATTATGGACAGTGATGCCATATGAGCCCTTGTCATACCTGCACATCAACAAGACACAGTGAAGCATGATTAAAATGAAGAGTATTAGTGTTGAAGACCTTCACAATAGTAGAACTCAAGATTGAAGATTGTTTTAACTTTTTCAGTGGATTATAGCTAAGATCGAAAATCAAAAGCCTAATCCACTAGATTAAAACACAATTAAAGAAAATCATAAATATTTATCAGACAAAGGACGCCTCCACTGCCACATCAGAGGCTAATTGATTCCTCTCAACTACCAAATTTCCACTTGTAGCCTCAAAGCATTCAACAGAGGCTGAGTTATGATCAGAAAAGAAGATATTTGCCTCAACGTAGCCGAATAGTTAATTCAGCCAAAGGAACTTAATGCAAAAAATATCAACAGAGTTATTACAACATGAAACGGAGCCTTAAAGTCAACAAAAGCCCCCACCGAGCTTAATTATTAATGAAAATCAATTAATCCAGAGGACATATCTATAAA
This sequence comes from Pinus albicaulis, assembly GCA_034641835.2. NCBI lineage: Eukaryota > Viridiplantae > Streptophyta > Pinopsida > Pinales > Pinaceae > Pinus > Pinus albicaulis. The sequence continues at coordinate 136,870,684 of CM076581.1, forward strand.
CTTCTCCATCGAGCCCCTCAAAGGCTGAGAAGCATTTATCTATATTAATTAAACCTACGAGATCTTTTATCCCATTCCACCTCCTCATTTCCTCTATAAATAATTTTGTAGAAGATGAGACAATGTTGGTTAGAGAACTTTGAAATATACTTGTGCTCAAATCTTCTATGTAAATAGTGTTAAAAGTATCTTGAAGCTTTGTTTGTGATATAATAGTAAGGCTGAGAAGTGAAGATGATTTCCGAACTGAAACATTGGACCTGAAGATTGTAACTAGTTTGACATCAATAGCAAGCTGTTTCTTGGGATCCTGGTTTATATCACTGGTAAAGTGCTCCTTTCTACGTAATTGTTTTCCTTTTGTCTATGCCATATTTTCCATTTATTCTTTGATAAAGAACAACAAGCATAGAGTTAGGATTTACTATTTACAGTACCCTTCTCTGATTGATAAGCTTTATCTCAATGTTTTCCTCTAATTTTTTTATTTAAGAATGATTCAATACAGCTTAAGCAGTTAGGAATGTTGGCGTTCCCTCGTCCTACTGTTTTCTTTAAACATTATTCTTCAATGTTATTATCACTATTTTCTCATTAAATTTGTACTCGAAAAGTGATGGTGAGCCCTGTTTTCTAGCTTCTTTCTCCAAAGGTAGATTCTAAAAGTTTCCCTTAAGTGTTGGCTAAAAGCGGACTAGATTTAAAAGTATCTTATCTGATCTTAAGTTGCACTTTGTTTCTCTTATGTGTTTTCACACTTTATGAAGGTAATTATGTGGATTACTGGATTGTTTGTCAATTAAATTGCTTTAATATGAACTTTCCCAAGGAATTTATGGTGAGCCCTGTTCTTGGTTGGTTTTAAATAGTTACTTGAGAGGCTTTTCTTGTTTGGACATACTATAAATCCTAGTTGAAATTATTATATGTTTCCACCCCTCACACACTTTATTGTTTCCATTCCATCATTTTATCTCAAAATATCTTGTGATATAGATGACTTTCCCCTTGGATCACTCTTGAACTTGTTACTCAATTAAACCTTGTTATGACTCCATAGCCCAATGGACTAAAAACTAGCGTTATATGTACCTTTTTAGTCAAAAGCTTGTTTTGATTGCATTCAACTTCACACCTTTGAAACTCTTTCCTTTAGGAATTTCCACTCAAATAATAATCATGCTCAATCATCCAAAACAAAAAAAAAACATCGGTCTTCATAACTACCCTAATATCACACCCAAACCTTTAAAGATAAATCCATCTTTTCACTTTATTCGAGAGATCCCTCTCCGGATTCAAGAGGGATAGATCCTAGAATCCAAAAGTGGTTGAAATAGTGTTCTCTCTGCAGTTTTACTTTGCCAATATTGCAAATTATAGGGAGCTAAAATTTCTGGTGACTCCACTGGGGATTCTGAATAAAACTTCCCCTTATATACTTTTACAGCCTCAGGAAACCTCTTGATTTAATGACAATTGTTCTGTTAGCCAGTTGAGCCACCAACAACTAACATTTCTGGTGACTCCATTGGGGAATTTGAGTTAATAAACAGTCTAAATAAATCTAAGGACTCCGGGAAAACATTTTTCTCAAGAACATTCGCTATATTAGCCAGTTGAGCCACCAGCGACTAACATTTCTAGCGACTCCACTGGGGACTTTGTGAGTGTCTTTCATCCTTGATACCTCTAAGACCTCAAATTATTCCTCGATTCAAGAACATTCACAGTGAGTAAAAGCAACCCTCTTTAAGCACAACCAAATGCATGGTAATTATGATAAAACTTGTTTGAATCAGTGACAAACTAAGGACGCCTTAGGATTCTCATAAGACCTTATCAAACCTTGAAGAATCAGCCAGCTTAAGCCATAAGAGTACACTGTCTTTGTATCATAACCATAGCTAAGTTTTGAAACAGATTTAGGACACTCTTAGAACCCATAAGGACTGAAAAATAACTTAGAAAACCATAAAACATTTTAGATTGGTATTCAATAAACATGGTGGTGGACCATAAAAATTGTTACATCCAAAAGATCTAAAAACTTCCACATGGAAATTCCAAAATCCTAAAAATACCTTAAGACTCCACTAGGAAGACCCATAGTCATCATAACATCATTCAAACTCAGTTAGAGGACTGTATGATTAAAATTTGTGTAAAAAATATCAGTTAACCTCTTAAATAATGTCATATTTGGTTGAACTTTTCTTGTTTATTTAGGTCTAGAAAACACAGCATAGTGGCTCCTAGAAAGATTCATACTAGAGCCTATCCTGACCCTGACCCACCTAAGATAGTTGATAACCATGAAAGTATTCTTAGGAAGTCTCCTATGATTAAATCTTCAACTATTTTCAGATCACCCTTGAGAGCTAATTCAGTTCTCGAAAATCTTGTAGCTCTACAACAATCACAAGTTGACTTAAGAAATCCATTTAGAACTAGGTCGCTTGATGATTTAGATGAGATAAATTCTGAGTCTTCACTTTCATCTACTGAAACAAGTGAACATCCCGGTAGTAGAGAAACAACACCACATGATTTACACTTCCTTCTAAATTTAGGTATCTCTCATCCAAGATCAGCTCAACAATCTATTCCTGGTCCATACACATCTATTCCTCCCACATCCACTGTCCAAACCACTCCACTTCAGCCCACTTTCCCTCTTGTTAATCCACGTCTTGTAAATCCACCTCCACCAAATATCATGGAAGCATGGTATGCTCCCTTAGTCCTTCATGTACCATTAGTCAATATTCCACAGGACTATCAGTCCAAAATACCATTGTATGATACTAGTAATGCTACTACTACATCACAACATGTGGATAAGATGAATGAATACTTTGACAGAAATGAAATTGATGACGAATCTGTCAAGCTTAGACTATTTGCTCAGATTTTAGGGGGAGAAGTAAGAAAATGGTTCAAAGGATTAACCCCTCATAGTATAAATGATCTCGAAGCTTTCCATCAGCAATTTTTAAACAAATGGGAAGTGAAGAAAAATCCTCTCCGAATACTTTCTGATTATAAGAATCTCCACAAAAACACTGCGGAAAGTGTACAAGATTACTGCACTAGATTTAAAAATGTGTATAATGCACTCCCCCCAGACCTAAAACCTCCACAAGGCTCAGCTTTAAATAATTTTCCTAAATATTTTGACCCTGAGATGGCTTATCAGCTGAGAGAAAGGGATCCTTTGACTCTTGAAGATATGAAAAAAGGAGCTCTTGCCATGGAAGTTAATTTGATGGAGAAAAGAGCAAGAATGAAGAATGAGAAGAGAGTGTCCTTTAGAGAGGAATCCACACCTTCCACATCCATTTCAAAGATGGAGAGAATGATGGAAAAGATGATGAAGAAAATGAACATCCTTGAGAGAGCACAAGCAAGCCAAAACCAAACAGCTCGTCAAAATAGAAATCAAAACTAGAATCAGAATTTTAGAAGAAACCAGCCTCAAAATAGACCAAGGGAAGATGATCAATAGATCACTCCTCCTTTTCATCAAAACTATGTGAGCAAGGCTGAGGAAACAGATCAGCAAACAGAGGACGACGATATCAACATGCTGGGGGTAGATAATGATGACTTTGAAGTTCATTATGATAGAAAACAAGGTCTATACGCACCCTATGATGACAAAAGAGATGACGATGAAAGTTATTATCAAGACATGGAAAATGTTATCATAGAGTCTCAAAAGAAATATGACCTTAGAAGTAAAAGCAGTCAAGAAACTCACGAAACCAAAACCTCTAAAAAATCTTCACAAAACAACACTGGAAATAAATCCAAAATCATTAAACAGAAGGACAAAACAGTGGCTGGAAATTCTGATAAAGGTAAAGAGAGAGGCACTCAAAACAATGCAAAACAGAGTGTAGACCTTATTAGTGTTAGCACCTCAGCTAATACTCTTGTTAAAACAATTTTGGAAAATGTAAATAGATAAAATCAGCAAGCTGATGTTGCTGATAGAATGGCAGTTAATAAGGCTAAGACAAGCACTTCAAAGCATCAAATTCCTTTTAGTTCGGAGCAGGAAATTTCCAAAATCAAAATCTATATTCCTCTGACTAAGTCAGCTTCTCATAATGTATATAGGTCTCAAATTTTGAAAGCTTTTAACATAGAAGAGAATAATGACACTGTCAATCTTAACGATGACCAGCCAGAGCTCATATTCGGTCCAAAGATTGAAGGTAATTATCAAGAGGGACCTGTTCCTCCCTTTTATATAAGTTTAAATGTTCATGACAAGATTTTGCACAACGCTATGCATGATTCTGGTTCCTCTCACAATTTAATGCCCAAAGCTGTAATGGAGAGCCTAGGGCTTGAAATCACCCGACCTTATAAAGACCTCTACTCTTTTGACTCAAGCAGAGTAAAATGTTTAGGATCAATCAAAGATCTCTGCCTTAACTTAGCATAGATTCCAGCCAAATGTTTTGTCATGGATATTGTTGTGGCTGATGTTCCCCCAAAGTATGGTATGCTATTATCTAGGTCTTGGGGAGCTAAGTTACAAGGAACTATGCAGATGGACATGACCTATGCGACCATCCCTGTTTTCAATCAAACAAGAAGACTTTACAGGGAGTCTCATATGCAATATACGGTTACTAGCCAAGATAGACCTCAAAATCCTACCCTTTATTCTGTAAACACATGCCTTGATTATTTTATCTTGTTTAACGATGAAACACTCAGTGAACAAGTCACTTGAACAGAATTAATGGCCGATAGAGAGGAGGGGGAAGACAACATAGAAGTGTCTAGACGGTATGCTACATTTGGAAACTTTAGCAAACCAAACACAGGTCTTGAGCTACAGATCATGCGTCCTTCGATTTTTAACCTACACAGTCAAGAAAGTAACCCTCAACGCAGTGAAAAACCTAAGGAGTTAAAACAAATTCAACTAAGTGTTGATATTCCACAACAATCCGAAGGCTTGATAGTTGAAGAGGATAGTAACCAAGATGAACCTGAAACTAGTCCTCTGTGGAGTATTAACTTTGACAGGTCATATACTAGGAGAAATTCTGGTGCAGGAGTTTGGATACACAACATTGAGAAAAACCACACAGAAAGCCTTTCCTGCAGATTAAACTTTTAGTGTTCGAATAACATAGCAAAATATGAATCCCATCTTTTAGGCTTACATTTGTTGAAAAGGTTAGGAGCCGAAAGAATTTAAGTACATGGGGATTCAGAATTAATCATTAGGCAAGTCAATGGGGAATACAATGAAAATCACCCAATACTTAGGGCCTATCGAAAAGATGTTGTGGATAAACTAAAAAATTTTGAGGAATCCCAATTAATTTTTGTCCCAAGAAAAATAAATATCGTGGCCCAAAGCTTAGATTTTGCTGCTAGAACATGCTTAATGCTATATAAGACTAAAGAATGCACAACTTAGATCAAAATCAGACCAGCTCTTCCTGATAATGAAAACTATTGGAAAGTTTTTGATGGAGAAGACTTCATGCAATTCAGAAATGAATTCGAACTACACAGTTTGGATTCAGATTGTGAAACAGATTGTCCTAGTGAAGAAAATTTTCTTGATGAAGAAGAAAAGTCTCCTGAGCTCGCTAATATTAATCTTTTGTCTAGAAAACTTGAAAACACAACAAAAATGATTACAGAGTTAGAAAAAGAGGAGTTAGAAACCCTGCAGTCTAAAGATCAGAGTTTGCCAAACGGTCTGGTCCCTTTAGAAGAGTTGTTCGATTTTAACGATGTGGCCAAGAAGCCAAAAATGGAGCCTGTAGAGACTGAAGTGGAAGAGTGCAGTATATGCATTGAACTAAAACCAATGATGATTAAACTGTCTAAGACTTTACCAGCTCACATTAAACTCAAATACATAGATTTGTTTAAAGATATTTCTGATGGTTTTGCATGGAGTAAAGAAGATCTGAAATACTATGACACTGAAATAATCCAGCACAAAATTCCTCTCAAGGAAAACCAAAAGCCATTCAAAAAAAAATTGCGCAGAATAAACCCTGTTCAGCTACCTTTGGTTGAGAAGGAAATCAAGAAAATGTATGATGCTGGTATTATTGTCCCTGTTAGATATTCTGATCGGGTGTCTAATCTGGTGTCAGTTAGGAGGAAAACGGGAGATATCAGGCTTTGTATAGACTTTAGATACTTAAGCAAAGCTTCATTGAAACACAACTACCCTTTACCTAAGATGGATTATATTTTACAAAGGGTGGTAGGGTCTAAAAGAATTTCTTTGCTTGATGGCTACTCAGGGTATAATCAGATTTTAGTTCACCCCGATGATCAATTAAAGACAACTTTTACTACACCTTGGGGAACTTTCATGTATGTGAAAATTCCCTTTGGTCTAATGAATGCTGGTGCAACATTCCAAAGAGCCATGGACATAGCATTCTTGGAAGAACTAGGCTACTTCATCATTATATACCTGGATGATGTCACTATTTTTTCCAAGTCAGATGAAGAGCACTTAGAACATTTAAGAACGGTTTTGGAGAGATGCATAAAGTTTGGGATATCTTTAAACCCTAAGAAGACACTTTTCGGTCTCCAAGAAGGTAAACTTCTTGGGCACATTATTTTAGAAGAGGGTATTAAGATAGATCCAAAGAGGATTGAGGCCATATTGCAAATCTCTCATCCTCGGAACATCAAGGAATTACAACCTTTCATTGGAAAGATTAATTTCTTGAGAAGGTTCATACCCAAATTGGCTGAGCTCCTTAGAAATATTACAAACATGCTAAAGAAGGAGCAAGGTCTTAAATGGACCTTGGAAGAAAAGAAGTCCTTTGAGCTGGTGAAACAAGCATTAACCAAAAAACCGGTTCTAATAAGTCTTGATTTTTCAAAAGATTTTTATATTTTTTCATTTGCTTCAAAACATACAATAACTGTTGTCCTTTTACAGAAAAATCCACAGGGACAAGAGCAGCCTATATATTCTTTAGCAACATTTTAAGGGATGCCCCTCTGAAGTATAAAATTATGGAAAAGCAAGCTTTTGCTTTGGTTAAGGCTTTAAAAGACTTCAGAGTATACATCTTGCACTCCCACATCATTGCCTTTGTCCCAAATTCAGTTGTGAAAGACATTCTAACACAATACCTAGATGGTAAGATGGGTAAGTGGATAGTTTTTATTCTTGAATATGATTTAGAGATAAAGCCCAATAAACTCATCAAAGGCCAAGGTCTAGCTAGGTTAATGGCTAAATCAAATTTTGAAGTTCTTGATATTAATATGATAAATGCTTTGGATGAACAAGAGGACATCTCAACTCCCATTGTTGAAGAACATTTTATGAATTCCTCTTGGTATGCTGATATTATTTATGTTTTTCTTAATTTGAATACACCTCTTGGTTTGACAAAAACGAAGGCAAGGTTTTTGAAGTTAAAGCTTGTAAACTATTGCATTATAGATAAATGTATTTATTGGAAAAATGTAAGTGGTATATTGCTTAAATGTTTTCCTGAGTATGATGCAGAGAAGGTTAAGCACAAGTTCCATGAGGGAGAATGTGGAGGCCACCTCTACTGGAAGACAACAACCAACAAAATCTTGAGGGATAGTTACTATTGGCCTACTCTCTTTCTTGGTGTACATAAGATGTTAATTTCCTGTCATAAATGCCAATTATTTGAAGGCAAAAGGAAGCTGATACCCTTACCTCTGCATCCAATCACTGTTGAAACCCCTTTTCAATAGTCGGGACTTGACTTCATAGGAGAAATCCATCCACCATCCTCTGCCCAGCATAGATGGATTCTCACTGCCAAAAACTACTTCACTAAATGGATGGAAGCCATCCCCTGTAGGCAAGCCAATGATTCTATAATTATAAAATTCATGGAGACTAATATTCTCTCTATATTTGGCTTTCTTACCAATATCATCACTGATAATGCAGCAGAATTTGGATCAAAGAAGGTGGTTGAATTCTGTCACAAGTATTAGATAACATTGGGGCATTCTACTACTCATTACACTCAAGGTAATGGGATAGCATAATCCTCAAACAAGAGTTTGGTGAACATAATCAAGAAGTTGTTGGAGGAAAACAAGAAGTCTTGGCACACATAGCTTGTGCATGCACTATGGGCTGACAGATTGACATTGAAGAAATCTATTGGCATGTCACCCTACCAGCTTGTGTATGTCACTGATGCAATTTTTCCAACCAGCCTTGGTGTGCCAGTTATGAAGATGATTCAAGAGTCTTATTCTGAATACAATGACATGATCAAAAGGGTAAATCAGATTATTCACCTTCAGCAAACTAGAGAGGAGGTTTATAACAAATCATTGCAAAAGCAGGAAAACATCAAAAAACAATTTGATAGAAGAAAAAAGGCCAGCAATTTTAATGTTGGGGACAAAGTTTTAAAGTGGGACTCAAGGAGAGAATACAAGGGCAAGCATGGGAAATTTGAAAACTTATGGCTTGGCCCTTATCTAGTTCATTCAGCTGCTAGTAATAATGCCTTTTTCTTGCAAGAGTTGAATGGAGTTGAGCTGTTTGGGGGTCCTATCAATGTCCCGATGCTCAAACATTACTTCTCTTGATCCATCATGTTCTGAAAGCCTTTTTTATCTTTTTCTCATTATAAATATTTCACCCATTATTGCATTCAAAGTTAGGAAAAACAAAAATACAAAAACAATGAAAGAAAGAAAAGAGGGCAGATTGTAAAAACAATAAATGTATGGCCCCATACCAACAAAAAAGAGAAACAAATCTGAAAGTGTGCAAGCTTAAATGTCACTCCTAAAAAAACACACTTATATTTAGTCATACAACCTAATCATGACTAATTAGTTTTAAATTGACTGTTGATAGGTTAGTGAATTCGATTCTCTAAACAGCTTAATCTTGGCTTATCAGTAGGTAGATTAGGCTAGAAATTAAAGGTTCAAACAAGCTCAAAATTTGAACCTAAGTGTCCAAAAGAAGAGTGACTCCTATCTGTTTAAATTTCGGAGTCAAAACAGAGGTAAAACTGGTTCTAATCAGCTCAAAATCTAAACTAGAAAACAAGGAAAGAACAGCTCAAACAGAAGTAAAAACAGAGCTGAAAAATGATGAAGGAAGTGCTTTGAACTTTCAGATCTTAAGCCTTCCATTTTGATTTAATTTTCTGTAAAATAATATCTATGTTCAACTTTTTTTTATGCCATAGATCAGCAACAAGTTAGACTATTAAATCCTTACTTGTGTTCTTTTAAATTTCTGTTTTAGAAATTAGAGAATGAAAATCTGTTAGACTATTTAATCCTAACAGATTAGTAGGTTAGGTATAGAAGCATATGAACTTAACTGTTTAATCTGAGTTCATGGAGAAATAAGAAGTAGAAATAGATTAGATTTTTTGCTTTCAAAAGAATAAAATGTTGTAAGAGAGTTTTCCAATCCAAGTGCACTCTAAAGAAGAAAAAATGTTAGATCAGTAGGATTGGGTAGGTAGAAAGCTTGTGTTGACAAAGATCAATTGTTTTTCATGGCTGCTAACATTTTTCAAAGAAGAAGAAGATCATCCAAGTAAAGAAGGGCAACCCAATGGATCAGGCACTAATCAGCCTCCTAAAGAATGCAAGTCTAAAGTTCTTGATGCCTTCAAGAAGGCACCATCCCCAAGTGGATCCACTATTAGCCACCTATAAAATTTGTTCTATCAAAAGGTGGCTAAAACATTTTTGGAGACTTCAAGAAACAAGTTTTATTGCAAAAAATTGTTATCTCTTGAAGTTTTGTGAAGTTGTCATGCCCTTTGTTTAATCTTCACTGTTGTTTCCTATTTTAAACTCAGAAATTCTATTGATTTCATGAAGAAAGACTGTTGCAAAAATCCATTTTTCCCTCATTTCACTCCTTTTTCCCTTCATCATTAACCCTCATTTGTTCTCTTTTCCTCATAAAATTCCTCCATTTTTCATTTATTCGCCTTTCCCCTTCATGAAAATCCTTTTATAAAGTTTAAAACTCACTTTTGAACTTTGCTGAAACCCCCAAATCCATCAAAAACCTTGAAAATGTTCATAGAAAATAAGTTTTTTTGACTATGGGCTTAAGCCCCTTTGGGCTAAGACCTAAACCAGTTCCCCACATGTGCCCTAGCTCTAGAAGCAAGCGCTAAACCCTTTCGGTGCTTATCGCATCGAAAACAAATGAAGAACAAAAGTCTTTGGCCTTTATAAGACTTCCGATGCGATTAGCCCTCTTAATATGTAAACTCTCGATCCCTTGTTTTCTTTGAAGAAAACCAAGAGTTCGAGACCAAAAGCACTTATCACATCGGGAATAATCAGAGCACACAAGTATTTTTTTCATATTAAAGCTTCCGATACGATTGGCCTCTGTTTATAAGCCCCGAGCCTTTTTTCCGCTTCATATAAACCTTGGGCCCGCAATCGAGTCCTAAAGTTTGTAAATAAACCCATCTCCGATTCAATTTTCCTTTGAAAATCATAAAAACCCTTTTTTCCTAAGTTTTTAACTAAATGCGCCGGTGCAATGTTTTCTAATGGAAATACTGTTGATTTGTTTCCACAATCAATGGTCCATACACTATCGCATCGGAGATTTGCTAATGGGTAGATTGAAAAGCCCGCTCCTTCCTCCCTATTCTGATTGGCCCTTATACATATAAGCCCTGGGCCTTTGATTTTCATATAAATCAGTGGCCCCACAATCGGCCGCCAAGCATGTTATATATAACCTTCCGCCGAAGCCAAAACCTTTTTTGTTCATAATTTTTTTGTTTTCATGTGTTATAAAGGGTTTCTGCCGGTTCACTATTTGAAGAAATCTCCACCATTGATCCCAGACCAATCAGCGCCCAACGCTATCTTGCATTGCAGAAAATAATTTGGCGTAGTTTGTTATTTTATTCCTCCCCTCAATTGGCGATCCTCTGACTCATTTCCCACTATTGATCTGATCCTCAGATCGACGACTAGCGCTCAATCGCATCGGCACCATTCAAGTTTTTCCCCCACCAATCGCATGCCTTCGATTGCATCTAGACCATCCATCACATCTCATCCGACGGTCCAGATATTCTCTCACCTCCCTTTTTTATTTTCATTAACCCCGCTATATAAATTTTAAGCAGATCTCAGCCGTTGATCTCTGCATATCAACGATTCATATTGACCTTTTCTCTGCCTCGCATATATATTCCATTTAACCGTAGATCTAATCTCAGCCATCCAAATCTCTGATCCAACGACCCAGATTAAAACCACCCCACCTGCTACTGCTCGTACATCTTTTCAATATCACACTAACTCCCTGCCGTTCAATCTAAGATGCTATATATAATGGCCAACGTGCATTTTCGCGCAAATTCAAGCACGAACATTAATTCTTAGAGGGCTACGTGAAATGGGCAGTATTCAAATTCCACGTGTCACCTCCTAACGCATATCACGTTCGAAAATGTGAAATCACCTTTTCCTCTTTTCGCCACGTGAAACCCGTGGTTTTCCCTCCTGAAACCACTTTCCTTCTTTTCCATTGTGTTTCATCGCATGCCACCTCAGCCGTTGATTCCTATGAGCCAATCTCATCCGACGACTGAAATTCTTCCCGAAACCCAATTTGATTTTTTATTCATTTTTCCTCCGCCAAAGGTCTTAAACCTTTTTCCTTTGCATTTTCTCCCATTTCATTATAAAGCAGCCTTTCCACATTATGTTTCTTCAGTTTCTCCCAACCGTCGATCTCTGCAAGGTCAACGGCCCTAACTTAATTTCTTCACCATTTCTTCCAAACCGCCTCCATTTGACTTCTGCGTGAAATCTCCACCATTGGATGCTATCATCCAATGGCCATGCTCCAAAACTAAGCCTCCTAAGCAGTCCTACCCAATAATGCAGGATTTTATAAAAAAATTTGTATTTTGTAGGTTGTCATGGTTTTTCCATTATATTAAAGAAAATTAAAGCCGAGGATGACGATCCTCCAGGCTTTCACTTATCAAAGAGAAATCATTGAGTAGGGTTCCATGCCACATTCATCAGCGTATCATGTACACTGATGCCATATGAGCCCCTGTCATACCTACACATCAACAAGACACAGTCAAGCATGATTAAACCAAAGAGCATCAGTGTTGAAGACCTTCACCATAGCAAAACTCAAGATTGAAGATTGTTTTCGCTTTTTCGGTGGATTACGGCTAAGATCGAAAATCAAAAGCCTAATCCACTAGATTAAAACACAATTTAAGAAAATCATAAATATTTATCAGACAGAGGATGCCTCCACTGCCACATCAGAGGCTAATTGATTCCTCTCAGCTACCAAATTGCCACCTATAGCCTCAAAGCATTCAATAGAGGCCGAGTTATGATGATAAAATAAGATATTTGCCTCAACGCAGCTGAATAGTTAATTCAGCCAAAGGAACTTAATGCAAAAAATATCAGCAGAGTTAGTACAACATGAAACAGAGCCTTAAAGTCAACAAAAGCCCCCACCGAGCTTAATTCTTAATGAAAAAAAATTAATACAGAGGACCCATCTGTAAACTTCTCTATCGAGCCCCTCAAAGGCCGAGAAGCATTTATCTGTATTAATTAAACCTGCGAGATCTTTTATCCCATTCCACCTCCTCATTTCTTCTATAAATACTTCTGTAGAAGATGAGACAATGTTTGTTGCAGAGCTTTGAAATATACATGTGCTCGAATCTTCTATGTGTAAATAGTGTTCAAAGGCTCTTGAAGCTCTGTTTGTGATAGAATAGTTAGGATGAGAAGTGAAGATGATTTCTAAATTGAAACATTGGACTTGAAGATTGTAACTAGTTTGACATCAATAAAAAGCTGTTTCTTGGGATCCTGTTTTATAACACTGGTGAAGTGCTCCTTTCTGTGTAATTGTTTTCCTTTTGTGTATGTCATATTTTCCATTTATTCTCTGATAAATAACACCAAGCATAGAGTTAGGATTTACTGTTTACAGTACCCTTCTCTGATTGATAAGATTTATCTCAATGTTTTCCTTTAATTTGTTTATTTAAGAATGATTCAATACAGCTTATGCAGTTAGGAATGCTGGCATTCCCTCGTCCTATTGTTTTCTTTAAACATTATTCTTCAATGTTATTTTCACTATTTTCTCATTAAAGTTGGACTAGAAAAATGATGGTGAGCCCTGTTTTCTAGCTTCTTTCTCCAAAGGTAGATTCTGAAAGTTTCCTTTAAGTGTTGGTTGAAAGCAGACTAGATTTAAAAGTATCTTATTTGATCTTAAGTTGCACTTTGTTTCTCTTATGTTTTCATACTTTATGAAGGTAATTATGCGGATTACTGGATTTTTTGTCAATTAAGTTGCTTTAATATGAACTTGCCCAAGGAATTTCTGGTGAGCCCTGTTCTTGGTTGGTTTTAAACAGTTACTTGAGAGGCTTTTCTTGTTTGGACAAGCTATAAATCCTAGTTGAAATTATTATCTGTTTCCACCCCTCCAACACTTTATTGTTTGCATTCCATAATTTTATCTAAAAAGATCTTGTGATATAGATGACTTGCCCCTTGGATCACTCTTGAATTTGTTGCTCAATTAAACCCTATTATGACTCCATAGCCTAATGGACTAAAAACCAGCGTTATATCTACCCTTTTAGCCAAAAGCTTCTTCTGATTGCTTGCAACTTCACACCTTTGAGACTCTTTCCTTTAGGACTTTCCACTCAAATAATAATCATGCTCAACCATCCAAAACAAAAAAAAACCATCGGTCTTCATAACTAGCCTAATGAAATACCCAAACCTTTAAAGATAAATCCATCTTTTCACTTTATTGGAGAGATCCCTCTTCGGATTCAGGAGGTCTAGATTCTAGAATCCAAAATTCGTTGAAATAGTGTTCTCTTTGTATTTTTAATTTTCCAATATTGCAAATTACAGGGAGCTAACATTTCTGTCAACTCCACTAGGGATTCTGTGTAAAACTTCCTCTTATATACTTGTATAGCCTCACGAAACCTCTTGATTTAATGAAAATTGTTTTGTTAGCCAGTTGAGCCACCAAAAACTAACATTTCTGGTGACTCCACTAGGGAAATTGAGTTAGTAAACAGTCTAAATAAATCTAAAGACCCCAAGAAAACACTTGTCTCAAGAACATTTCCTATATTAGCCAGTTGATCCACCAGCAACTAACATTTCTGGCGACTCCACTGGGGACTTTGTGAGTGTTTTTCATCCTTGATACCTCTGAGACCTAAAATTATTCCTCGATTCAAGAACATTCGCAGTGAGTAAAAGCAACCCTCTTCAAGCACTACCAAATGTATGGTAATTATGATAAAACTTCTTTGAATCAGTGACAAACTAAGGACACCTTAGGATTCTCATAAGACCTTATCAAACCTTGAAGAATCAACCAGCTTAAGCCATAAGAGTACACTGTCTTTGTCTCATAACCATAGCTAAGTTTTGAAATAGATTTAGGACACTCTTAGAACCCATAAGGACTGAAAAATAAATCAGAAAACCCAAAAAAATTTTAGATTGGTATTCAATAAACATGGTGGTGGACAATAAAACCTTTTACCTCCAAAAGAGCTAAAAATTCCACTTGGTGATTCCAAATTCATAAAAATACCTTAAGACACCACTGGGAAGACCCATAGTCATCATAACATCATTCAAACTCAGTTAGAAGACTATAGGATTAAAATTTGTGTAAAATATATCAGTTAACCTCTTAAATACTGTAATATTTGGTTGAACTTTTCTTGTTTACTTGGGCCTACAAAACAAAGCATAGTGGCTCCTAGAAAGATTCATACTAGAGCCTATCCTGACCCTGACCCACCTGACATAGTTGATAACCCTAATAGTATTCTTAGGAAGTCTCCTAGGATTAAATCTTCAACTGTTTTCAGATCATCCTTGAGAGCTAATTTAGTTCTTGAAAATCTTGCAACTCTATAACAATCACAGGATGACTTAAGAAGTCCATTTAGAACTAGGTCACTTGATGATTTAGATCAGCTAAATTCTGAGTCTTCACTTTCATCTCCTGAAACAAGTGAACATCCTGGTAGTAGAGAAACAACACCACCTGATTTACACTTCCTTCTAAATTTACGTGTCTCTCATACAAGATCAGCTCAACAATCTATTCCTGGTCCATCCACATCTGTTCCTCCCACATCCACTGTCCAAACCACTCCACTTTAGCCCACTTTCCCTCTTGTTAATCCACCTCTTGTAAATACACCTCCACCACATATCATGGCAGCATCGTATGCTCCTTTAGTCCTTCCTGTACCATTAGTAAATATTCCACAGGACTATCAGTCCAAAATACTATTGTATGATACTAGTAATGCTACTACTGCATCACAACATGTGGATAAGATGAATGACTAATTTGACAGAAATGAAATTGATGATGAATCTATCAAGCTTAGACTATTTTCTCAGAGTTTATGGGGAGAAGTAAGAAAATGGTTCAAAGGCTTAACCCCTCACAATGTAAATGATCTCCAAACTTTCCATGAGAAATTTTTAAACAAATGGGAAGTGAAGAAAAATCCTCTCCAAATACTTTCCGATTATAAGAATCTCCATAGAAACAATGGGGAAAGTGTACAATCTTACTGCACTAGATTTAACAGTGTGTATAATGCACTCCCCCTAGACCTAAAACCTCCACAAGGCTCATCTTTAAACAATTTTCCTGAAGGGTTTGACCCTGAGATGGCTTATTAGCTCAGAGAAAGGGAACCTTTGACTCTTGAAGATATGCAAAAAGAAGCTCTTGCCGTGGAAGTTAATTTGATGGAGAAAAGAGCAAGAATGAAGAATGAGAAGAGAGTGTCATTTAGAGAGGAATCCACACCTTCCACATCGAGTTCAAAGATGGAGAGAATGATGGAAGAGATGATGAAGAAAATGAGTATCCTTGAGACAGCACAAGCAAGCCAAAACCAAACAGCTCTTCAAAATAGAAATCAAAACTAGAATCAAAATTTTAGAAGAAACCAACCTCAAAATAGACCAAGGGAAGATGATCAACAGATCACTCCTCTTTTTCATCAAAACTATTTGAGCGATGTTGAGTAAACAGATGAGAAAAAAGAGGAAGATGATATCAACATGCTGGGGGTAGATAATGATGACTTTGAAGTTCATTATGATAGGAAACAAGGTCTATACACACCCTATGATGATAAAAGAGATGATGATGAAAGTTATTATCAAGACATGGAAGATGTTATAATAGAGTCTCAAAAAGAAAATGACCTAAGAAGTAAAAGCAGTCAAGAAACCCCCAAAACCAAAACCTCTGAAAAATATTCACAAAACAGCATTGGAAATAAACCCAAAATCGTTAAACAGAAGGACAAACAGTGGCTGGAAATTCTGATAAAGGTAAAGAGAAAGGCACTCAAAACAATGCAAAACGGAGTGCAAGCCTTAGTAGTGTTAGCAGCTCAGTTAATACTCTTGTTAAAAAATTTTTGGAAAATGTAAATAGAGAAAATCAGCAAGCTGATTTTGCTGATAGAATGGCAATTAATAAGGCTGAGACAAGCACTTCAAAGGATCAAATTGCTTTTAGTTTGGAGCAGGAAATTTCCAAAATCAAAATCTATGTTCCTCTGACTAAGTTAGCCGCCTAGAATGTATATAGGTCTCAAATTTTGAAGGCTTTTAACATAGAAGAGAATAATGACACTGTCAATCTTAACGATGACCAGCCATAGCTCATATTCGGTCCAAATATTGAAGGTAAATATCAAGAGAGACTTGTTCCTCCCTTTTATGTAAGTTTAAACGTTCATGACAAGATCTTGCACAACGCTATGCATGATTCGGGGGCCTCTCACAATTTAATGCCCAAAGCTGTAATGGAGAGCCTAGGCCTTGAAATCACATGACCTTATAAAGACCTCTACTCTTTTGACTCAAGCAAAGTAAAATTTTTAGGATTAATCAAAGATCTCTATGTTAACTTAGCACAGATTCCAGCCAAATGTTTAGTCATGGATATTTTTGTGGGTAATGTGCCCCCAAAGTATGGTATTCTATTCTCTAGGTCTTAGGGAGCTAAGTTACAACGAACTATGCAGATGGACATGACCTATGAGACCGTCCTTGTTTTCAATCAAACAAGAATACTTTACATGGACTCTGATATGCAATATACAGTTACTAGCCAAGACAGACCTCAAAATTCTCCCCTTTATTCTGTAAACATAGGCCTTGATTCTTTTATCTTGTTTAATGATGAAACACTCAGTGAACAAGTCACTTTAACAGAATTAATGACTGATAGAGAGGAGGGGGAAAACAACACAGAAGTGTCTAAACAGTTTTCTACATTTGGAAACTTTAGCAAACCAAACACAGGTCTTGAGCTATAGATCATGTGTCCTTCTTTTTTTAACCTTGGCAGTCAAGAAAGTAACCCTCAACATAGCGAAAAACCTGAGGAGTTAAAACAAATTCAACTAAGTGCTGATATTCCACAACAATCTGAAGGCACAATAGTTGAAGAGGATAGTAACCAAGATGAACCTCAAACTAGTCCTTTGTGGAGTATGAACTTTGAGGGGTCATATACTAGGAGCAATGTTGGTGCAAGAGTTTTGATACGCAACATTGAGAACAACCACACAGAAAGCCTTTCCTGCAGATTAAACTTTCAGTGTTCGAATAACATAGCAGAATATGAATCCCTGCTTTCGAGCTTACATATGTTGAAAAATTTAGGAGCCATAAGAATTAAAGTACATGGGGATTCAGAATTAATCATTAGGCAAGTCAACGGGGAATACAACGAAAATAACCCGAGACTTCGAGCCTATCGAAACGATGTTGTGGATTTACTAGAAACTTTTGAGGAATCCCAATTAATTTTTTTCCCAAGAAAAAGAAATATCACGGCCCACAACTTAGCTTTTGTTGCTAGAACATGCTTAAAGATATATGAAACTAAAGAATGAACAACACAGACCAAATTCAGACCAGCTCTTCTCGATAATGAAAATCATTGGCAAGTGTTTGAGGGAGACAAACAAATAGAAGACTTCATGCAATTCAGAAATGAATTCGAACTACACAGTTCGGATTCAGATTATGAAATAGATTGCCCTATGGAAGAAATTTTTCTTGATGAAGAAGAAAAGTCTCCTGAGCTTTCTAATATTAATATTTTGTCTAGAAAACTTGAAAACACAACAGAAATGATTACAAAGTTAGAAACAGAGGGGTTAGAAACCCTGCAGTCTAAAGATGAGAGTTTGCCAAAGGTTCTAGCCCCTTTAGAAGAGTTGTTTGATTTTAACGATGTGGCCAAGAAGCCAAAACTGGAGCCTATAGAGACTGAAGTGGAAGAGTGAGATATAGGAAGTGAAATAAAACCAATGATGATTAAATTGTCTAAGACTTTACCAGCTCACATTAAACTAAAATACATAGAGTTGTTTAAAGAGTCTTCTGAAGGTTTTTTGTGGAGTTAGGAAGATCTAAAATCCTATGACACTGAAATAATCCAGCACAAAATTCCTCTCAAGGAAAACCAAAAACCATTCAATCAAAAACTGCACAGAATAAACCTTGTTCAGCTACCTATGGTTGAGAAGGAAATCAAGAAAAGGTACGATTCTTGTATTATTTTCCCTATTAGATATTCTGAGTGGGTATCTAATCTGGTGTCAGTTAGGAAGAAAACAGGAGAGATCAGGATTTGTATAGACTTTAGAGACTTAAACAAAGCTTCATTGAAAGACAACTACCCTTTACCTAAGATGGATCATATTTTACAAAGGGTGGTAGGGTCTAAAAGAATTTCTTTTCTTGATGGCTACTCAAGGTATAAGCAGATTTTAGTTCACCATGATGATCAATTAAGGACAACTTTTTCTACACCTCGGGGCACTTTCATGTATGTGAAAATGCCCGTTGGTCTAATGAATGCTGGTGCAACATTCCAGAGAGCCATGGACATAGCATTCTCGGAAGAACTGGGCTACTTCATCATTATATACCTGGATGATGTCACTATTTTTTCAAAGACAGATGAAGAGCACTTAGAACATTTAAGATGAGTTTTAGAGAGATGCATAAAGTTTGGGATATCGTTAAACCCTAAGAAGACGCTTTTCAGTCTCCAAGAAGGTAAACTTCTTGGGCACATTATTTCAGAAGAGGGTATTATGATAGATTCAAAGAGGATTGAGGCCATATAGCAAATCTCTCATCCTCGGAACATCAAGGAATTACAACCTTTCATTGGAAAGATTAATTTCTTGAGAAGCTTCATACCCAACTTGGTTGCGCTCCTTAGAAATATTACAAACATGCTAAAGAAGGAGCAAGGTGTTAAATGGACCTTGGAAGCAAAGAATTCCTTTGAGCTGGTGAAACAAGCGTTAACCAAAACACCGGTTCTAATAAGTCCTGATTTTTCAAAATATTTTTTATATTTTTTCATTCGCATCAGAACATACAATAACTGTTGTCCTTTTATAGAAAAATCCATAGGGACAAGAGCAGCCTATTGCATTCTTTAGCAAGGTTTTGAGGGATGCCCCTCTGAAGTATAAAATTATGGAAAAGTAAGCTTTTGCTTTGGTTAAGGCTTTAAAAGACTTCAGAGTATACATCTTGCACTCCCACATCATTGCCTTTGTCGCAAATTCAGTTGTGAAAGACATTTTAACACAATACCGAGATGGTAAGGGAGGTAAGTGGATAGTTTTTGTTCTTGAATATGATTTAGAGATAAATCCCACTAAACTCATCAAAGGCCAAGGTCTAGCTAGGTTAATGGCTGAATCAAATTTTAAACTTCTTGATATTAATATGATAAATTCTTTAGATGAAAAAGAGGACATCTCAACTCCCATTGTTGAAGAACATTTTATGAATTCCTCTGGGTATGCTGATATTATTTATGTTTTGCTTAATTTGAATACACCTCCTAGTTTGACAAAAATGAAGGCAAGGTTTTTGAAGTTCAAGGCTGTAAACTATTGCATTATAGATAAATGTCTTTATTGGAAAAATTCAAGTGGTATATTGCTTAAATTTTTGCCTGAGTATGACGCAGAGAAGGTTAAGCACGAGTTCCATGAAAGAGAATGTGGAGGCCACCTCTACTGGAAGACAACAGCCAAAAAAATCTTGAGGGCTGGTTACTATTGGCCTACTCTCTTTCTTGATGTACACAAGATGATAATTTCCTATCATAAATGAAAAATATTTGAAGGCAAAAGGAAGCTGCTACCATTACCTCTGCATCCAATCACTGTTGAAGCCCCTTTTCAACAGTGGGGACTTCAATTCATAGGAGAAATCCATCCACCATCCTCTGCCCAGCATAGATGGATTCTCACTGCCACAGACTACTTCACTAAATGGATAGAAGCCATCCCCTGTAGGCAAGCCAATGATTCTCTCATTATAAAATTCATGGAGACTAATATTCTCTGTAGATTTGGCTATCCTACCAATATGATCATTGATAATGGAGCAGCATTTGGATCAAAGAACATGGTTGAATCCTGTCACAAGTATCAGATAACATTGTGGAATTCTACTGCTTATTACCCTCAAGGTAATGGGCTAGCAGAATCCTCAAACAAGATTTTGGTGAACTTAATCAAGAAGTCTTGGCACACAAGTCTTGTGCATGCACTATGGGCCAATAGATTGACATTGAAGAAATCTATTGGCATGTCACCCTACCTGCTTGTGTATGGAACTGATGATTTTTTTCCAACCAGCCTTGGTGTGCCAGTTATGAAGTTGATTCAAGAGGCTGAGTCTGAAGAAAATGACATGATCAGAAGGATAAATCAGACTATTCACCTTTAGCAAACCACATAGGAGGTTTATAACAAAGCATTGCAAAATGAGGACAACATCAAAAATCTTTTTGACAGAAGAACAAAGGCCAACAATTTTAATGTTGGGGACAAAGTTTTAAAGTGGGACTCAAGGATAGAATACAAGGGAAAGCATGGGAAATTTTAAAACTTATGGGTTGGCCCTTATCTCGTTCATTCGGCTGCTGGTAATAATGCCTTTTTCTTGCAAGAGTTGAATGGAGCTGAGCTGTTTGGGGGTCTTGTCAATGGTAGGATTCTCAAACATTACTTCTCTTGATCCATCATTTTCTGAAAGTCTTTTTTATCTTTTTCTCATTATAAATATTTCACCCATCATTGCATTCAAATTTAGAAAAAAATAAATACAAAAAAAGTGAAAGAAAGAAAAAAGGGCAGATTGTAAAAACAATAAAGGTACGGCCCCATACCAACAAAAAAGAGAAACAATTCTAAAAGTGTGAAAGCTTAAATGCCACTCTTGAAAAACACACTTCTAGTTAGTCATACAGCCTAATCATGACTAATTAGTTTTAAATTTACTACTGATAGGTTAGTGAATTTGATTTGCCAAACAACTTACTCTTGGCTTATCAGTAGGCAGATTAGGCTAGAAATTAAAGGTTCAAACAAGCACAAAATTTGAACCTAAGTGTCGAAAAGAAGAGTGACTCCTATCTTTTTAAATTTCTGAGTCAAATCAGAGGTAAAAATAGTTCTAATCAGCTCAAAAGCTGAACCAGAAAACAAGGAAAGAACAACTCAAACATAAGTAAAAACAGAACTGAAAAAAGATGAAGGAAGTTCTTTGAACTTTCAGATCTTAAGCATTCCATTTTGATTTAATTTTCTGTAAAATAATATCTATGTGCAGCTTGTTTTTCATGCCAGAGATCAGCAACAAGTTAGACTATTAAATCCTAACTTGTGTGCTTTTAAATTTCTGTTTTAGAAATTAGAGAATGAAAATCTGTTAGACTGTTTAATCCTAACAGATTAGTAGGTTAGGTAGAGAAGCATATGAACTCAAATTTTTAATCTGAGTTCATGGAGAGATAAGAAGTAGAAATAGATTATATTTTTTGCTTTCAAAAAAATAAAATGTTGTAAGAGATTTTACGAATCCAAGT
This sequence comes from Pinus albicaulis, assembly GCA_034641835.2. Lineage (NCBI taxonomy): Eukaryota > Viridiplantae > Streptophyta > Pinopsida > Pinales > Pinaceae > Pinus > Pinus albicaulis. Next base: position 136,892,717 of record CM076581.1, read on the forward strand.
GCACTCTAAAGAATAAAAAATATTATATTAGTAGGATTGGGTAGGTAGAAAGCTTGTGTTGATGAAGATCCATTTTTTTTCATGGCTGCTAATATTTTTCAAAGCAAAAGAATATCATCCAAGTAAATAAGGGCAGCCCAATGGATAAGGCACTAATCAGCCTCCTAGAGAATGCAAGTCTAAATTTCTTGATGCCTTCAAGAAGGCACCATCCTCAAGTGGAGCCACTATTAGCCACCTATAAAATTTGTTCTATCAAAAGGTGGCTAAAACATTTTTGGAGCCTTCAAGAAACAAGTTTTATTGAATTTTTTTTTATCTTTTGAAGTCTTGTGAAGCCATCATGCCCTTTGTTTAATATTAACTACTGTTCCCTATTTTAAACTCAAAAATTCTGTTGATTTCATGAAGAAAGACTGCTGCAAAAATCCCCATTTTTCCCTCATTTAACTCCTTTTTCCCTTCATCATTCACCCTCATTTGTTCTCTTTTCCTAATAAATTTCCTCCATTTTTCATTTACTCCCCTTTCCCCTTCATGAAAATCCTTTTACAAAGTTTAAAACTCACTTTTGAACTTTGTCGAAACCCCCAAATCCATCAAAAACCTTGAAAAATTTCATAGAAAATATTTTTTTTTTACTATGGGCTTAAGCCTCTTTGGGCTAAGACCTAAACCACTTCCCCACATGTGCCCTGATGCTAGAACCAAGCGCTAAACCCTTTCGACACTTATCTTACCGGAAACAAATGAAGAATGCAAGTCTTTGGCCTTTATAAGACTTCCGATGCGATTAGCCCTCTTAATATGTAAACTCTCGATCCCTTGTTTTATTTGAAAAAAACCAAGAGTTCCAGACTGAAAGAACTTATCACATCAGAAATAATCAGAGCGCACAAGTATTATTGTCATATTAAAGCTTCTGAAATGATTGGCCTTTGTCTATAAGCCCCGAGCCTTTTTTTTTCTTCATATAACCCTTGGGCCTGCAATCGGGTCCTAAAGTTTGTAAATAAACCCATCTCTGATTCAATTTTCCTTTGAAAATCATAAAAACCCGTTTTTCCTAAGTTTTGAAGTAAATGCATCAGTGCAATGTTTTTTAATGTAAATACAGTTGATTTGTTTCCCCAATCAACGGTCCATACACTATCGCATTGGAGATTTGCTAATGGGTAGATTGAAAATCCTGCTCCTTCCTCCCTATTCTGATTGGCCCTTATACATATAAGCCCTGGGCCTTTGCTTTTCATATAAACCAACGGCCCTGCAATCGGGTGCCAAGTCTGTTATATATAATCCGCCCCCGAAGCCAAAACCTTTGTTGTTCATAATTTTTTGGTTTTCATGTTTTATAAGGGGTTTCCACCTGTTCATTATTTGAAGAAATCTCCACCATTGATCCCACACCAATCAGAGCCCAGCGCTATCTCGCATCGTAGAAAATCATTTGGCACAGTTTGTTATTTTATTCCTCCTCCCAATTGGCGATCCTCCGATTCATTTCCCACCATCGATTTGATCCTTAGATCAACGACTTGTGCTTAATCGCATTGGCACCATTAGATTTTCACCCCCACCGATCACATGCCTCCGATTGCATCTGCACCATCCGTCACATCTCATCCGATGGTCTAGATCTTCTCTTGCCTCCCTTTGTTATTTTCATTAACCCCACTGTATAAAGTTTAATCAGATCTCAACCATTGATCTCTGTAGATCAACGGCCCATATTGACCTTTTCTCCACCTTGCATATATATTCCATTTAACCCCAGATCTGATCTCAGTCGTCCAAATCTCTGATCCAATGGCCCAGATTAAAACAGCCCCACCTGCTACCACCCGTGCATCTTGTCAATATCGTGCTCACTCCCTACCGTTCGATCTAAGACCTTAGATCTAACAGCCAGCGTGCATTTTCGTGTGGATTCAAGCACGAACGTTAATTCTCAAAGGGCTACACGAAATGGGTGGTATTCAAATTCCACGTGTCACCTCCTAACACATATTGCGTTTGAAAAGGTGAAACCACCTTTTCCTCTTTTGGCCACGCGAAACCCGTGGTTTTCCCTCCCGAAAAAACTTTGCTTCTTTTCCATTGTGTTTCATTACACGCCACCTCAGCCGTTGATCCTTATGAGCCAATCTCATCCAAAGGCCCAAATTCTTCCCGAAACCCAATTTGATTTTTAATTCATTTTTCCTCTGCCAAAGGTTTTAAACCTTTTTCCTTTGCATTTTCTCCCATTTCATTATAAAGTGGCCTTTCCACATTATGTTTCCTCGGTTGCTCCCAACCGTCGATCTCTGCAAGGTCAACGGCCCTAATTTAATTTCTTCACCATTTCTTCCAAACCGCCTCCATTTGACTTCTGCGTGAAATCTCTACCATTGGATGCTGTCATCCAATGGCCACGCTCCAAAACTAAGCCTCCTAAGTAGTATTACCCAATAACACAGGATTTTATAACATTTTTTGTATTTTACAAGTTTTAATGGTTTTTCCATTATATTAAAAAAAATGAAGGCCGAGGATGACAATCCTCTAGGCTTTCACTTATCAAAGAGAAATCATTGAGCGAGGTTCCATACCATGTTTCATCAGTGTATCATGGACACTGATGCCATATGATCCCCTTTCATACCTGCACATCAACAAGACATAGTGAATCATGATTAAAACGAAGAGTACCAATGTTGAAGACCTTCACCACAGCAGAACTGAAGATTGAAGATTGTTTTCACTTTTTCGGTGGGTTACAGTTAAGATCGAAAATTAAAAGCCTAATCCACTGGATTAAAACACAATTAAAGAAAATCATAAATATTTATTAGACAGAGGACCCCTCCACTGCCACATCAGAGGCTAATTTATTCCTCTCAGCTACCAGATTGCCACCTATAGCCTCAAAGCATTCAACAGAGGTTGAGTTATGATCAGAAAAGAAGATATTTGTCTCAACGCAGCCGAATAGCTAATTCAGCCAAAGGAACTTAATGCAAAAAATATCAGCAGAGTTATTACAACATGTAACAGAGCCTTAAAGTCAACAAAATCCCCCACCGAGCTTAATTCTTAATGAAAAAAAATTAATACAGAGGACATATTTGTAAACTTCTCCATCGAGCCCCTCAATGGCCGAGAAGCATTTATCTATATTAATTAAACTTGGGAGATCTTTTATCCCATTCCACCTCCTCATTTCTTCTATAAATACTTCTGTAGAAGATGAGACAATGTTCGTTGCAAAACTTTGAAATATACTTGTGCTCGAATCTTCTATGTGTAAATAGTGTTCAAAGGCTCTTCAAGCTCTATTTTTGATATAATAGTTAGGCTGAGAAGGGAAGATGATTTCTGAATTGAAACATTGGACCTGAAGATTGTAAATGGTTTGACATCAATAACAAGCTGTTTCTTGGGATCCTGGTTTATATCACTAGTGAAGTGCTCCTTTCTGCGTAATTGTTTTCTTGTGTGTATGCCATATTTTCCATTTATTCTCTGATAAAGAACACCAAGCATAGAGTTAGGATTTACTGTTTATAGTACCCTTCTCTGATTGATAAGCTTTATCTCAATGTTTTCCTCTAATTTGTTTATTTAAGAATGATTCAATAAAGATTAAGCAGTTAGGAATGTTGGCGTTCCCTCGTCCTACTATTTTCTTTAAACATTATTCTTCAATGTTATTTTCACTATTTGCTCATTAAAGTTGGACTAGAAAAGTGATGGTGAGCCTTGTTTTCTAGCTTCTTTCTCCAAAAGTAGATTCTGAAAGTTTCCCTTAAGTGTTAGCTGAAAGCAGACTAGATTTAAAAGTATTTTAACTTATTTTAAGTTGCACTTTGTTTCTCTTATGTGTTTTCATACTTTCTGAAGGTAATTATGTGGATTACTAGATTGTTTGTCAATTAAGTTGCTTTAATATGAGCTTGCCCAAGGAATTTATGGTGAGCCCTATTCTTGGTTGGTTTTAAAAGGTTACTTGAGAGACTTTTCTTATTTGGACAGACTATAAATCCTAGTTGAAATTATTATTTGTTTCCACCCCTCCAACACTTTATTGTTTCCATTCCATTATTTTATCTCAAAATATCTTGTGATATAGATGACTTGCCCCTTGGATCACTCTTGAAGTTGTTGCTCAATTAAACCCTCTTATGATTCCATAGCCCAATGGACTAAAAACCAGCGTTATATCTATATTTTTAGCGAAAAGCTTGTTCTTATTGCTTGCAACTTCACACCTTTGAAACTCTTTCCTTTAGGACTTTCCACTCAAATAATATTCATGCTCAACCATCCAAAACAAACAAAAACCATCGATATTCATAACTAGCCTAATATCATACCCAAAAATTTAAAGATAAATCCATCTTTCCACTTTATTTGAGAGATCCCTCTTTGGATTCAGGAGGGCTAGATCCTAGAATCCCAAAGTGCTTGAAATAGTGTTCTCTCTATAGTTTGACTTTGCCAATCTTGCAAATTACAGGGAGCTAACATGTCTGGCGACTCCACTGGGGATTATGAGTAAAACTTCCTCCTATATACTTTTACAGCCTCAGGAAACCTCTTGATTTAATGAAAATTGTTCTGTTAGCTAGTTGAGCCACCAAAAACTAACATTTCTGGTGACTCCATTGGGGAATTTGAGTTAGTAAATAGTCTAAATAAATCTAAGGACCCCAGGAAAACACTTGTCTCAAGAACATTTCCTATATTAGCCAGTTGAGCCACTAGCAACTAACATTTCTGCTGACTCCACTAGGGACTTTGTGAGTGTCTTTTATCCTTGATACCTCTAAGACCTCAAATTATTCCTTGATTCAAGAACATTCGCAGTGATTAAAAGAAGCCCTCTTCAAGCACTACCAAACGCATGGTAATTATGATAAAACTTATTTGAATCAGTGACAAACTAAGGGCGCCTTAGTATTATCATAAGACCTTATCAAACATTAAATAATCAGCCAGCTTAAGCCATAAGAGTACACTGTCTTTGTCTCATAACCGTAGCTAAGTTTCGAAACCATAAAAAAATTTCAAATTGGTATTCAATAAACATGGTGGTGGACCATAAAAACTTTTAACTCCAAAAGAGCTAAAAACTTCCACTTGGCGATTCCACAATCCTAAAAAGACCTTAAGACTCCACTAGGAAGACCCATAGTCATCATAACATCATTCAAACTCAGTTAGAGGACTGTAGGATTAAAATTTGTGTAAAACATATTAGTTAACCTCTTAAAGACTGTCATATTTGGTTGAACTTTTATTGTTTACTTGGGTCTACAGAACATAGCATAGTGGCTACTAGAAAGATTCATACCAGAGCCTATCCTGACCCTGACCCACCTCACATACTTGATAACCCTAAAAGTATTCTTAGGAAGTCTCCTAGGATTAAATATTCAACTATTTTCAGATCACCCTTGAGAGCTAATTCAGTTCTGGAAAATCTTGCAGCTCTACAACAATCACAAGCTGACTTAAGAAATCTATTTAGAACTAGGTCGCTTGATGATTTAGATCAGCTAAATTCCGAGTCTTCACTTTCATCTCCTAAAACAAGTGAACATCATGGTAGTAGAGAAACAACACCACCTGATTTACACTTCCTTCTAAATTTAGGTGTCTCTCATCCAAGATCAGCTCAGCAATCTATTCCTGGTCCATCCACATATGTTCCTCCCACATCCACTGTCCAAACCACTCCACTTCAGCCCACTTTCCCTCTTGTAAATCCACCTCCACCACATATCATGGCAGCATGGTATGCTCCCTTAGTTCTTCCTGTACCATTATTCAATCTTCCATAGGACTATCAGTGAAAAATACCATTGTATGATACTATTAATGCTACTACTGCATCACAAAATGTGGATAAGATGAATGAATAATTTGACAGAAATGAAATTGATAATGAATTTTTCAAGCTTAGACTATTTTCTCAGAGTTTAGGGGGAGAAGTAAGAAAATGGTTCAAATGCTTAACTCGTCACAGTATAAATTATCTCCAAGCTTTCCATCAACAATTTTTAAATAAATGGGAAGTGAAGAAAAATCCTCTCCAAATAATTTTCGATTATAAGAATCTCCACAGAAACACTGGGAAAGTGTACAAGCTTACTGCACTAGATTTAACAGTCTGTATAATGCACTCCCCCCAGACCTAAAACCTCCACAAGGCTCAGCTTTAAACAAGTTTCCTGAAGGGTTTGACCCCGAGATGGCTTATCAGCTGAGAGAAATGGATCCTTTGACTCTTAAAGTTATGCAAAAAGGAGCTCTTACCGTGGAAGTTAATTTGATGGAGAAAAGAGAAAGAATAAAGAATGAGAAGAGAGTGTCCTTTAGAGAGGAATCCACACCTTCCACATCTAGTTCAAAGATGGAGAGAATGATGAAAGAGATGATGAAGAAAATGAGCATCCTTGAGAGAGCACAAGCAAGCCAAAACCAAATAGCTCCTCAAAGTAGAAATCAAAACCAGAATCAGAATTTTAGAAGAAGCCAGCCTCAAAATAGACCAAGGGAAGTTAATCAACAGAATACTCCTTTTCATCAAAACTGTGTGAGTGAGGTTGAGGAAACAGATGAGAAAATAGAGGAAGATGATATCAACATGCTGGGGGTAGATAATGATGAATTTTAAGTTCATTATGATAGAAAACAAGGTCTATACACACCCTGTGATGACAAAAGAGATGATGATGAAAGTTATTATCAAGACATGGAAAATTTTATCATAGAGTCTCAAAAAGAAAATGACCTTAAAAGTAAAAACAGTCAAGAAACCCCCAAAACCAAAACCTCTAAAAAATATTCACAAAACAACACTGGAAATAAACCCAAAATCGTTAAATAGAAGCAAAAAACAGTGGCTGGAAATTCTGATAAAGGTAAAGAGAAAGGCACTCAAAAGAATGAAAAACAAAGTGTAGACCTTAGTAGTGTTAGAACCTCAGCTAATACTCTCATTAAAACAATTTTGGCAAATGTAAATAGAGCAAATCAGCAAGATGATGTTGCTGATAGAATGGTAGTTAATAAGGTTGAGACAAGCACTTCAAAGGATCAAATGCCTTTTAGTTTGCAGCATGAAATTTCCAAAATCAAAATCTCTGTTCCTCTGACTGAGTTAGCTGCCCAGAATGTGTATAGGTCTCAAATTTTGAAGGCTTTTAATATAGAAGAGAATAATGACACTGTCAATCTTAATGATGACCATCCAGAGCTCATATTTGGTCCAAATATTGAAGGTAAATATCAAGAGGGACCTGTTCCTCTCTTTTATGTAAGTTTAATTGTTCATGACAAGATTTTGCACAACGCTATGTATGATTCCGGGGCCTCTCACAATTTAATGCCCAAAGCTATAATGTAGAGCGTAGGCCTTGAAATCACCCGGCCTTATAAATACCTCTACTCTTTTGACTCAAGCAGAATAAAATTTTTAAGATTAATCAAAGATCTCTACATTAACTTAGCACAGATTCCAGCCAAATGTTTAGTCATGGATATTTTTGTGGCTAATGTGCCCCCAAAGTATGGTATGCTATTATCTAGGTCTTAGGGAGCTAAGTTACACAGAACTATGCAGATGGACATGACCTATGCGACCATCCCTGTTTTCAATCAAATAAGAAGATATTACAGGGAGTCTCATATGCAATATATGATTACTAGCCAAGACAGACCTCAAAATTCTCCCCTTTATTCTATAAACACAGGCCTTGATTCTTTTATCATGTTTAATGATGAAACACTCAGTGAAAAAGTCACTTTAACAAAATTAATGGCCGATAAAGAGGAGGGGGAAGACAACACAGAAGTGTCTAAACGGTTTGCTACATTTGGAAATTTTAGAAAACCAAACACGGGTCTTGAGCTATGGATCATGCGTCCTTTGCTTTTTAACCTTGACAATCAAGAAAGTAACCCTCAACACAGTGAAAAACCTGAGTTAAAACAAATTCAATTGAGTGTTGATATTCCAGAACAATCCGAATGCATGATAGTTGAAGAGGACAGTAACCAAGATGAACTTGAAAAAATTCCTCTGCGGAGTATGAACTTTGATGGGTCATGTACTAGGAGCAATGTTGGTGCAGGAGTTTGGATATGCAACACTGAGAACAACCACATAGAAATCCTTTCCTGCAGATTAAACTTTCAGTGTTCGAATAACATAGCGGAATATGAATCCCTCCTTTTAGGCTTACATTTGTTGAAAAAGTTAGGAGCCAAAAGAATTAAAGTACATGGGGATTCAGAATTAATCATTAGGCAAGTCAACGGGGAATACAACGCAAATCACCCAAGACTTAGGGCCTATTGAAATGATGTTGTGGATTTACTAAAAACTTTTGAGGTATCCCAATTAATTTTTTTCCAAAGAAAAAGAAATATTGCAGCTCACAGCTTAGCTTTTGCTGCTAGAACATGCTTAACACTATATGAAACTAAAGAATTCACAACTCAGATCAAATTCAGACCAGCTCTTCTCGATAATGAAAATTATTGGCAAGTGTTTGAGGGAGACAAACAAATAGAAGACTTCATGCAATTCAGAAATGAATTCGAACTACACAGTTCGGATTTAGATTATGAAACGGATTGCCCTAGTGAAGAAAATTTTCTTGATGAACAAGAAAAATCTCCTGAGCTTGCTAATATTAATATTTTGTCTAGCAAACTTGAAAACAAAACAGAAATGATTGCAGAGTTAGAAAAAGAGGAGTTAGAAACCCTACAGTCTAAAGATCAGAGTTTGCCAAAGGGTCTGGCCCCTTTAGAAGAGTTGTTCAATTTTAACGATGTGGCCAAGAAGCCAAAAATGGACCCTGTAGAGACTAAATTGGAAGAGTGAAATATAGGCAATGAACTAAAACCAATGATGATTAAATTATCTAAGACTTTACCAGCTCACATTAAACTCAAATACATAGAGTTGTTTCAAGAGTTTTCTGATGGTTTTGCGTGGAGTTACAAAGATCTGAAATCCTGTGACACTGAAACAATCCAACACAAAATTCCTCCGAAGGAAAAGAAAAATCCATTGAAACAAAAACTGCCCAGAATAAACCTGTTTAGCTACCTTTGGTTGAGAATGAAATCAAGAAAATGTACGATGTTGGTATTATTGTCCGTATTAGATATTCTGAGTGGGTTTCTAATCTGGTGTCAGTTAGGAATAAAATGGGAGAGATCAGGCTTTTTATAGACTTTAGAGACTTAAACAAAGCTTCATTGAAAGACAACTACCCTTTACCTAAGATGGATCATATTTTACAAAGCGTGGTAGGGTCTAAAAGAATTTTTTCGCTTGATGGCTACTCAGGGTATAATCAGATTTTAGTTCACCCTGATGATCAATTAAAGATAGCTTTTACTACACCTTGGGGCACTTTCATGTATGTGAAAATACCCTTTGGTCTAATGAATGTTGATGCAACATTCCAAAGAGCCATGGACATAGCATTCTCGGAAGAACTGGGCTACTTCATCATTATATGCCTGGATGATGTCACTGTTTTTTCAAAGATAGATGAAGAGCACTTAGAACATTTAAGAACAGTTTTCGAGAGATGCATAAACTTTGGGATATCCTTAAACCCTAAGAAGACACTTTTCGGTCTCCAAGAAGGTAAACTTCTTGGGGACATTATTTCAGAAGAGGGTATTAAGATAGATCCAAAGAGGATTGAGGCCATATTGCAAATCTCTCATCCTTAGAACATCAAGGAATTACAACCATTCATTGGAAAGATGAATTTCTTGAGAAGGTTCATACCCAACTTGACTGAGCTCCTTAGAAATATTACAAACATGCTAAAGAAGGAGCAAGGTGTTAAATGGACCTTGGAAGCAAAGAAGTCCTTTGAGCTGGTGAAACAAGCATTAACCAAAACACCAGTTCTAATAAGTCCTGATTTGTCAAAAGATTTTTATATTTTTTCATTCGCATCAAAACAGACAATAGCTGTCATCCTTTTACAGAAAAATCCAAAGCGACAAGAGCAGCCTATTGCATTATTTAGCAAGGTTTTGAGGGATGCCCCTATGAAGTATAAAATTATGGAAAAGCAAGATTTTTCTTTGGTTAAGGATTTAAAAGGCTTCAAAGTATACATCTTGCACTCCCACATCATTGCCTTTGTCCCAATTTCAGTTGTGAAAGACATTTTAACACAATACTCAGATGGTAAGAGAGGTAAGTGGATAGTTTTTATTCTTGAATATGATTTAGAGATAAAGCCCACTAAACTCATCAAAGGCCAAGGTCTAGCTAGGTTAATGGCTAAATCAAATTTTGAACTTCTTGATATTAATATGATAAATAATTTGGATGAACAAGAGGACATCTCAACTCCCATTGTTGAAGAACATTTTATGAATTCCTCTTGGCATGCTGATATTCTTTATGTTTTGCTTAATTTGAATACACCTCCTAGTTTGACAAAAATGAAGGTAAGGTTTTTGAAGTTGAAGGCTGTAAACTATTGCATTATAGATAAATGTATTTATTGGAAAAATTCAAGTGGTATATTGCTTAAATGTTTGCCTGAGTATGATGCAGCGAATGTTAAGCATGATTTCCATGAGGGAGAATGTGGAGGACACCTCTACTGGAAGACAACTACCAACAAAATCTTGAGGGCTGGTTACTATTGGCCTAATCTTTTTCTTGATGTACACAAGATGATAATTTCCTATCATAAATGCTAAATATTTGAAGGCAAAAGGAAGCTTCTACCCTTACCTCTGCATCCAATCACTGTTGAAGCCCCTTTTCAATAGTGGGGACTTGAATTCATAGGAGAAATCCATCCACCATCCTCTACCCAGCATAGATGGATTCTCACTGCCATAGACTACTTCACTAAATGGATAGAAGTCATCCCCTGTAGGCAAGCCAATGGTTCTTTCATTATAAAATTCATGGAGACTAATATTCTCTCTAGATTTGGCTATCCTATCAAGATCATCACTGATATTGCAACAACATTTGGATCAAAGAAGATGGTTGAATTTTGTCACAAGTATCAGATAACATTGGGGCATTCTACTGCTTATTACCCTTAAGGTAATGGGATAGCAGAATCCTCAAACAAGAGTTTGGTGAACATAATCAAGAAGTTGTTGGAGGACAACAAGAAGTCTTGGCACACAAATCTTGTGCATGCACTATGGGCTGACATATTGAGATTGAAGAAATCTATTGGCATGTCACCCTACTAGCTTGTGTATGGCACTAATGAAATTTTTCCGACCAGCCTTGGTGTGCCAGTTATGAATTTGATTCAAGAGGCTTAGTATGAATACAAAGACATGATCAGAAGGATAAATTAGACTATTTACCTTCAGCAAACCAGAGAGGAATTTTATAACAAAGCATTGCAAAAGCAGGACAACATCAGAAAGATTTTTGATAGAAGAACAAAGGCCAACAATTTTATTGTTAGGGAAAAAGTTTCAAAGTGGGACTCAAGGAGAGAATACAAGGGAAATAATGGGAAATTTGACAACTTATGGCTTGGACATTATCTCATTCATTCAGCTGCTAGTAATAATGCCTTTTTCTTGCAAGAGTTGAATAGAGCTGAGCTGTTTGGGGGTCCTATCAATGGTAGGATGCTCAAACATTACTTCTCTTGATCCATCATGTTCTGAAAGCCTTTTTTTATCTTTTTCTCATTATAAATATTTCACCCATCATTTCATTCAAAATGACAAAAAGAAAAAATACAAAAACAGTGAAAGAAAGAACAGAGGGCAGATTGTAAAAACAATAAAGGTACGACCCCATACCAACAAAAAAGAGAAACAAATCTAAAAGTGTGTAAGCTTAAATGCCACTCCTGAAAAGCACACTTCTAGTTAGTCATGCACCCTAATCATGACTAATTAGTTTTAAATTGACTACTGATAGGTTAGTGAATTCAATTTTCCAAACAGCTTAATCTTGGCTTATTAATAGGTAGATTAGGCTAGAAATTAAAGGTTCAAACAAGCTCAAAATCTGAACCTAAGTGTCCAAAAGAAGAGTGACTCCTATCTATTTAAATTTCTAAGTCAAAGTAGAGGTAAAATTGGCTCTAATCAGCTCAAAATATGAACCAGAAAACAAGGAAAGAACAACTCAAACATAAGTAAAAACAGAATTGAAAAAAGATGAAGGAAGTGCTTTGAACTTTTAGATCTTAAGCCTTCCATTTTGATTTAATTTTCTGTAAAATAATATCTATGTGCAGCTTTTTTTTCATGCCATAGATCAGCAACAATTTAGACTATTAAATCTTGACTTGTGTGCTTTTAAATTTCTGTTTTAGAAATTAGAGAACGAAAATCTGTTAGACTATTTAATCCTAACAGATTTGTAGGTTAGGTAGAGAAGCATATGAACTCAACTGTTTAATCCGAGTTCATGGATATATAAGAAGTAGAAATAGATTATATTTTATTCTTTCAAAAGAATAAAATGTTGTAAGATATTTTTCCAATCCAAGTGCACTCTAAAGAAGAAAAAATATTAGGTCAGTAGGATTGGGTAGGTAGAAATCTTGTGTTGACGAAGATCCATTGTTTTTCATGGCTGCTAACATTTTTCAAAGAAAAAGAAGATCATCCAAGTAAATAAGGGCAGCCCAATGGATAAGGCACTGATCAGCCTCCCAGAGAATGTAAGTCTAAAGTTCTTGATGCCTTCAAGAAGGCACCATGCCCAAGTGGAGCCACTATTAGCCACCTATAAAATTTGTTCTATCAAAAGGTGGCTAAAATTTTTTTGGAGCCTTCAAAAAACAAGTTTTGTTGCAAAATATTGTTATCTCTTGAAGTCTTGTAAAGCCATCATGCCCTTTGTTTAATCTTAACTGATGTTTCCTATTTTAAACTCAGAAATTTTGTTGATTTCATGAAGAAAGAATGCTCTAAAAATCTCCATTTTTCCCCCATTTCACTCCTTTTTCCCTTCATCATTAACCCTCATTTTTTCTCTTTTCCTCATAAAATTCCTCCGTTTTTCATTTATTCCCCTTTCCCCTTCATGAAAATCCTTTTGCAAAGTTCAAAACTCACTTTTGAACTTTTCCGAAACCCCCAAATCCATCAAAAACCTTGAAAATTTTCATAGAAAATAATTTTTTTTGACTATGGGCTTAAGCCCCTTTGGGCTAAGACCTAAACCACTTCCCCAAATGTGCCCTACTGCTATAACCAAGTTTTAAACCCTTTCAGCACTTATCACATCAGAAACAAATGAAGAACACAAGTCTTTAGCCTTTATAAGACTTCCAATGCGATTAGCCCTCTTAATGTGTAAACTCTCGATCCCTTGTTTTCTTTGAAAAAAACCAAGAGTTCTAGACCGAAAGCGCTTATCACATTGGAAATAATCAGAGTGCACAAGTATTTTTTTCATATTAAAGCTTCTAATATGATTGGCCTCTGTTTATAAGCCCTGAGCCTTTTTTCCGCTTCATATAACCCTTGGGCCCGCAATCGGGTCCTAAAGTTTGTAAATAAACCCATCTCCGATTCAATTTTCCTTTGAAAATCATAAAAACCCCTTTTTCCTAAGTTTTGAACTAAATGCATCGGTGAAATTTTTTTAATGTAAAGACCGTTGATTTGTTTCCCCGATCAACGGTCCATACACTCTCGCATCGGAGATTTGCTAATGGGTAGATTGAAAATCCCGTTCCTTCCTCCCGATTTCGATTAGCCCTTATACATATAAGCCCTAGGCCTTTGCTTTTCATATAAACCAGCGGCCCCGCAATCAGGCGCCAAATCTGTTATATATAACCTACCCCCGAAGCCAAAACCTTTTTTGTTCATAATTTTTTGGTTTTCATGTGTTATAAAGGGTTTTCGCCAGTTCATTATTTGAAGAAATCTCCACTGTTGATCCCAGACCAATAAGTGGCCAGCGCTATCTCACATCATAGAAAATAATTTGCCACAATTTGTTATTTTATTCCTCCCCCTAATTGGCGATCCTCCGACTCATTTCCCACCGTCGATCTAATCCTCAGATCGATGGCCAGTGCTCAATCGCATCAGTGCCATTCAAGTTTCTCCCTTGCCGATCACATGCCTCTGATTGCATCTGGACCGTCTGTCACATCTCATCCGATGGTTCAGATCTTCTCTCACCTCCCTTTTTTATTTTCATTAACCTCGCTATATAAAGTTTAAGTAGATCTCAGTCATTTATCTCTGCATATCAACAACCCATATTGACTCTTTCTCCGCCTCGCATATATATTCCATTTAACCCCAGATCTGATCTTAGGCGTCAAAATCTCTAATCCAACGGCCTAGATTAAAATTTCCCCACCTGCTACCACCCGTGCATCTTCTCAATATCATGCTCACTCCCTGTCATTTGATTTAAGACCTTATATCTAATGGCCAGTGCGCATTTTTGAACGGATTCAAGCACGAACGCTAATTCTCAAAGGGCTACGCAAAATGGGCGGTATTCAAATTCCACGTGTCACCTCCAAACGCATATCGCATTCGAAAAGGTGAAACCACCTTTTCCTCTTTTGGCCACACGAAACCTGTGGTTTTCCCTCCAAAAACCACTTTCCTTCTTTTCCATTGTGTTTCATCGCCCGCCACCTCAGCCGTTGATCCCTATGAGCCAATCTCATCCGACGGCCCAAATTCTTCCTGAAACCCAATTTGATTTTTAATTCATTTTTCCTCCACCAAAGGTTTTAAACCTTTTTCCTTTGCATTTTCTCCCATTTCATTATAAAGCGGCCTTTCCACATTATGTTTCCTCAGTTGCTCCCAGCCGTTGATCTCTGCAAGATCAACGGCCCTAACTTAATCTCTTCACCATTTCTTCCAAACCGCCTCCATTTGAATTCTGCACGAAATCTCCACCATTGGATGCTGTCATCCAATGGCCACGCTCCAAAACAGAGCCTCCTAAGCAGTCTTACCCAATAACGCAGGATTTTATAACATTTTTTGTATTTTACAGGTTTTAATGGTTTTTCCATTATATTAAACAAAATGAAAGCCGAGGATGACGATCCTCCAGGCTTTCACTTATCAAAGAGAAATCATTGAGTGGGGTTCCATGCCACGTTTCATAAGTGTATCATGGACACTGATGCCATATGAGCCCCTATCACACCTGCACATCAACAAGACACAGTGAAGCATGATTAAAATGAAGAGTGTTAGTGTTGAAGACCTTTGCCACATCAGAACTGAAGATTGAAGATTGTTTTCACTTTTTCGGTGGATTATGGCTAATATCGAAAATAAAAAGCCTAATCCACTGGATTAAAACACAATTAAATAAAATCATAAATATTTATTAGACAGAGGATGCCTCCACTGCCACATCAGAGACTAATTGATTCCTCTCAGCTACCAGATTGCCACCTGTAGCCTCAAAGCATTCAACAGAGGCCGAGTTATGATTAGAAAAGAATATATTTGCCTCAACGCAGCCAGATAGTTAATTCAACAAAAAGGAACTTAATGCAAAAAATATCAGCAGAGTTATTACAACATGAAACAAAGCCTTAAAGTCAACAAAAGCCCCCACCGAGCTTAATTCTTGATGGAAAACAATCAATACAGAGGACATATTTGTAAACTTCTCCATCGAGCCCATCAAAGGCCAAGAAGTATTTATCTGTATTAATTAAACCTAGGAGATATTTTATCCCATTCCACCTCCTCATTTCCTCTATAAATACTTCTGTAGAAGATGAAACAATGTTGGTTGCAGAACTTCGAAATTTATTGGTGCTCGAATCTTCTATGTGTAAATAGTGTTCAAAGGCTCCTAAAGCTCTCTTTGTGATAGAATAGTTAGGCTGAGAAGTGTAGATGATTGTTGAACTGAAACATTCGACCTGAAGATTGTAACTGGTTTGACATCAATAACAAGTTGTTTCTTGGGATCTTGGTTTATATCACTGGTGAAGTGCTCATTTCTACGTAATTGTTTTCGTTTTGCGTATACCATATTGTCCATTTATTCTCTGATAAGGAACAACAAGCATAGAGTTAAGATTTACTGTTTACAGTACCCTTCTTTGACTGATAAGCTTTATCTCAATGTTTTCCTCTAATTTGTTTATTTAAGAATGATTCAATACAGCTTAAGAAGTTAGGAATGTTGGCCTTCCCTCGTCCTACTGTTTGCTTTAAACATTATTCTTGAATGTTATTTTCACTATTTTCTCATTAAAGTTGGATTAGAAAAGTGATGGTGAGCCTTGTTTTCTAGCTTCTTTCTCCAAAGTTAGATTCTAAAAGTTTCCCTTAAGTGTTGGCTGAAAGCAGACTAGATTTAAAAGTATCTTATCTGATCTTAAGTTTCACTTTGGTTCTCTTATGTCTTTTCATACTTTCTGAAGGTAATTATGTGGATTATTGGATTGTTTTTCAATTAAGTTGCTTTAATATGAACTTTCCCTAGGAATTTATGGTGAGCCTTGTTCTTAGTTGGTTTTAAACAGTTACTTGAGAGGCTTTTCTTATTTGGAGAGACTATAAATCCTAGTTGAAATTGTTATCTATTTCCACCCCTCCAACACTTTATTGTTTCGATTCCATCATTTTGTGTCAAAATATCTTGTGATATAGATGACTTGCCCCTTGGATCACTCTTGAAGTTTTTTCTCAATTAAAACCTCTTATGACTCCATAGCCCAATGGACTAAAAACCAGCGTTATATCTATCTTTTTAGCCAAAATCTTCTTCTGATTGCTTGCAACTTCACACCTTTGAAACTCTTTCCTTTAGGACTTTCCACTCAAATAATAATCATGACCAACAATCCAAAACAAACAAAAACCATCGGTCTTCATAACTAGCCTAATATCATATCCAAACCTTTAAAGATAAATCCATCTTTTCACTTTGTTGGAGAGATCCCTTTCCGGATTCAGGAGGGCTAGATCCTAGAATCCCAAAGTGGTTGAAATAGTGTTCTACCTGCAGTTTGACTTTTCCAATCTTGCAAATTACAGGGAGCTAACATCATGTAGGCCTGCTACCTGACAATCATCACACCATAGTGCAGATCTGCTTGATCCTGGTCGCAACAGGGTAGGTTCCCTACTTACCCCTGGGTGTAGCGGGCTAGGTCCTCAGGCTTTCATATAATCAGTCAATAGAGGGCACTATCCCTTTTGTGACAAGACACTCAACAACATATACACCAGAGATCCACGCAGATGTATTTTCCTCGCTCTTTTCGTAGGTTCTATATCTCTATGTGCATAGCCCTGAGTTGTTCCTAGATTTGTTGGACTCCTACTGAGGTATTCTCCCGGGCAGTAGCTTCTACATCTTTCTCCTGTGATTCAAAGGTCTTCTGATTCATTGGCGTGTGCAGGTGAGGTAAGAACATGGCGATGAACCATTTCGTATATTATCTATCATTATACTTGAACCCTCCTTCCCTAATCGCCTCCTTTAACCATTGATCCACCTCCCATACTGATTCAGACGCACCTTATTTGAAGTCATTTATGTCTACTACTAACTAGGAATAAGAATTCGGCTTGCAGAATTGTTGCTTCAAAGCATCCTTAATATCCTGAATGGAGGCAGTTTCATTCTGGGCAACATATCGCATATACCAAGCCAGAGCTTTGTCTTCGAATGCTAAATATAGTTGTGCCATTTTTATTGTATCACTTGCCACGTTCTGCGTAGTCCAGACAGAGTCTGGAAAAAACCAAAATTAATCCATGTCCTCATCTCCTACTCCTTTGAAGGTAGGTAGTTTCAAATGCACAGCCATATCAATATCCAGGGATGATGTTATAGGCGAATTCTTACCCTTCCGTGCCCTAGGTGGTGATGTATCTAGTTCCTTCACCAGGCTATAGGCGGCCCTTCCTCCATCAATGTTGGTCCAATAATACTTACCACTACATGTCACGCTCTCGTCTGGATCCAAGGTCATTCAGTTGGTATGGCTACACAGAATGCTCTTCTCGCACAGCAAATTCTTGATCAGTAATGGTAACGTCCTCGGAAAATTAACCCGGAACCCTTTGAATAATTGTCGCTTGGCCTCAGGGTATCATAAAAAATGATTAATGGCAAACTCTATCACAAAGCCTCCTAGCACACTATCCACCCAGTGATCCACCGTGCGTGTAATAGTATTATCGGTTTTTTCCAGCTATTCAAGGAGATCTGGAGTACAATGAGTGACTCGTTCATCCTTCCAGCACTTCTGGAATTCTACCAGCCTGGCCAGCCACTCCTGAAGCTCAATTGCAAAGTTTACAAAGAATATTTCGTAGCTTTCAGTAAGAACATACCTATTTTTCCACCTTTCTGCCATTAACTTTTCACTTCGGTTTTCTTTTACTGCAAACTTTTGGATCTTCTTTTCGAACCAGTCCTCAATCTCTTTTCTTTCAGGCTTCCATTATTCTCTTGTCATTACCCAATCCCTTTCTCAGATCTCTTCCTGTCCCAGAAACAGAACCATTTGTTGGCTTGAGGGGTCCTGACCCAGGTTCGGTGTGCAAGGTTTGGCAATAAAACCCTATACTAATGGCCCTTTCGGCAGTGACTCGCTTGCGAAGGTCACAGTCTCACCCAAAGTAGTATGGGTGGGTGCTGGAACCAAGTTTCCGCACCCTGAGAAAGGAAAGGTAAGGCAAGCAGGGTTGCGTTCTATTTAGATTAGCTTGTCTCTGCGCATGGTTAAATATGTATCCAATTTCATCCACGTGCACTAGATCTACAATTATATGCTTTCCATAACATCAACACAACGTTACATAACCAGGACAAAACAGATCTATATCCAATTCAATACACAGAATTTCGCAGCATGATATAACCAGAGCGGAATAGATCCAATCATTCAATATACAGACCTTCGCAAAGACAGAAAATTCATAACACAGTAATTACCAGAAATTCATTCAATAGTACTCAGATTTAGATCTAATGATCCTGTGTATTCATTCATTCATCAACCTTTCCTTACAATTCCATTCCCAACCTGTGCACACAGCAGTAGGGTCCACACATAGCTGGACTAGGATCTCCGCGCACACCACCAACAGGAGTTTGTTCCCCAAAAACCCAAACAGATCGCTTACACAACAGATCACATCAATAGCTCATCAAATCCTATCTCTTACAATCTGAAATTCCTCTCTATTTATAACAATCTAGCTTTAACATTCCCATGGTCTGCAACCCATGGTTTTCAGACCCCTAGTTTACCCTTTAACCCATTATAATGCATTCGGATCTTTGACCCACCCCAAAACTCCTGCGCTATACTAAATATAATAAAAAATAGCCAAAATGGACTAGTTTTGTAGCTTGTTAGGATACCCCATTCCAACAGAGCAAGACTGGTACAAGCTTCGTACTCCTATGGTTTTTAATGTTGGGGCATACCATTAGCTGGCGCAATGGGGGCTCCTAAAGTTTGCAAATAACGAGCTTCTTCGGTCATAGGACCAATTGCTTCATTACTTGATCTAGAATTGGTGTAGGAGGCACAACATTTTTGTGTTGCGTGGGATTGACATTTCCATCCGTCTTGAGATGGATGTATATTTTGTGACTGAGTTACTACCTCATGGTGAGGCGTTGAGGTATCCACTCCCTTCTGTGACAGTGGATTTGGACAGGTTTCGGGCATGAAATTGTGGTGGGGTTCCCCTTATGAAGGGGTGCATCAACATTTCTTCAGTGACAGATTTGGCTAAGCAGTGTGCCCTGGCAGTTATTGTGCGACTTGCAGGGTTGTCGACTCTGCATCAAGCATCTGGCCCACAAGATGGAGTCTTGCGTTAGCTGAGGTTCGGACACTTTTTTTATTTTTCTTGCTTTTGGTACGATGGGATGGTGACACAACACAACAAGGTCTATAATTGATCAAAGTTGTTTGTGTACACTAGTATTTTACATAGCATTATGTATGAGAGGGTAGTGCTGCTGAGACTGGTGGTGGAAGTGCCTCCTAGGGGGCCACGGGAGCCTCGCATGAGGAGGTGGGCTTCGGTGATGCTGCGAGGTGGTGGGCACATGGTGGGGCGTTACTAGAATGCCACGATGGAGGCCTAGCTCGAGGTGAACCCCAGATGTTTCTGCCATTCCCATATGAAAGAATGGGCTTCCGAAGGGATCCATAGATGGGTCTCCCTCCTGGTTATGTTTGGGGGTGAACGGGTATGTTTTTTATGTTTTCTGCATTTATCTGAGTATCTATGTGCTTATGTGTTATGATGGTGACACTAATATAGTTTTGGTTACTCTTGCAGATGTTGGCAAGGTAGGTCACCTGATGGCTCGATTGGTCAGCCACTGTCCTCTTTGGAGAGCTTGGGGTGAGTGTGGGAGGCTAGGAAGAGATGTTGAACAGCTTCAGGGTGGTGGACCTAGTGGCGGTATTGGCCCTTTGGGAGAGGGCAGTAGCTTAGCTACAGTCAAGTGAGCTCATGCCGACGTAGAGGCGACATGTGCAGATGTGGTAGAGGCCTGGAAGGTTGAGCTGACTACTCGTGTGTCAGTTATAGAGGATCCCTAAGGCTGATTGTAATGCTTGACCCAGGGGATGCCTTCTCGAGGTTCTTTGGATAACCTCGAGGAGGTCTGATTGGAGACGGTGATGGCTCAGGAGAAGGACTATTAGCCTATTTTACATCGAGTGGCAGTCTCAGTTTTGACAGTGGCTCTAGTAGTGGTACTAGGTGTAGTTTTGGGTCCAAGTGCCCCACCTGAGGGAGCACTTCCCTAGAGTTTACTTGTACATTTGGAAAGCACCCATTATGAGGATGCTTTTTCTATTTTTTGATGACTTTTTGTGTATCTTTGGGCTAGACGATGGGTCATTGACACTATTTTTGTACTCAGACATATACACGATGATATATATATGAGAGATATTTTTTGCAGCTCTATATGTTGTGTCACATGTTTCGGTTTATGGATGATGTTATGCTGATGGATATCTATGTTTTTCATTTTTTATGTATGATGGTTTATTCAAGATGCATTCCAATTTAGAATATTGTTAGCTATGTGATCATCTGTTTGGTTTTGTGTAATATTACTAAATTTCCACATCATATTTGGAATATTAGAGTCTTCTACTTTCTTAATAAATTAAGTAAATAAAAGGGTGGAAGGACCCATAAACCCCAAAGATGAATAATATCCACTTTTTGTGTGTGAATGTGGATTAATTAAGTCTAGATCTACATGATGAGGTAGGTGAGAAACTACTAATGTGAATGGAATTGGAGATGATGTCTCATTTATGAGATAGATCATGGAGGTTGACACAGTCAACTAATATCTTGAATATTTCAAATATAATACCATGGAACATTCATGATAAAGTGATGGAGGATGTTGTGCAATCAAAGCACACATGATGGAGAGGGTGTACATTGAACCTAGATAGGACGGTTGATTTGGTAAAACAGTGCAGTCAAACTTGGAGGATCTTGTCCACATGCACTGCGTAGTCTAGATGAGGGCCAAGGCATGGGAAGCTCAAACATTATATAAAGGAAATGAAGCCAAGCATGAAGGCATGCTAGTTATTCTTCATGTAAATATCTTTTCAGATATGGAATTGTCATGTGACATTCCATTGATTTCTGGTCTGGAATCCCACCTCTTTCTTTGAGTATCTCTGGAAATAGGATTGTACTTCATTTTACATCAGGCATTGGTGCCACATCTCTTTTACTACTTTCTGCAGAAAATTCATATTCAGAAATTGCGGATTTATGAAGATCAGTTTGGAAGGTGGAAGTTTTCTTTAGTACTTTAGATAGAGAACTAGCGAGGGTTTATTCTTATCACCTTGTGCCTATAGATCAGATTCCCATAGCTTCATTTCAGATCTGGCATCAGGCCAAAATATATTGACCTCCTAGCAACAATATTCCCTTAAGGAATTACGCTGTCCATTTTGCACATCCAAAAGGAGGAAGGAAGTTACTAGCATTTCAACTAGTAATCCTATGAGGGATCATCCCCTCACATTTCCATCAGTCTCACCATTATCTTGGAGTTTATTGCAGCATTTTTCAGCAGGAAGAAGGCCTCTCTTTCCCTCATAGTGCAGTTTCTATTGGCAGTTGTGTTGTAGTAGCTATAATCATTCTTGGAGGATTCAGAAGCTAGATCTAGAGCTTCTAGCTTGTAGATCTGAAGAAGGGATCAGCCATTCAAGATTAGTTATGATCTTGTGACATACTTCAGCCATATATTTGTTATATATAGCTTCATATCTGTATTTCCCAGCATATCAAGGATCAAAACCTAGGGAGTTGATTTTCCAAATTTGTAGATTTGGAAAATCCTTTCTGGGTTATCTTGGGAATCCATCACGTAGGCCAGATCTTGAATCTTGGCATCATTTGAGCTCTAGATTTTAGTAGATATGAATTTTCCTTTTCATCCTACAACTATATGTTCATATTCTGTTGAAGGGACAGTGCATTATTTGCTTCAGTGCCTCTCCAGTTACGTTTTACCTATTGTAGCATGTTTTCTAGGTGATTCTAGACCATCTCTTTGGATAAATCTGCTCATATTTTGTACATGGTGTAACTAAATCTTCTCCAATATAGTAAAATGGCTCAGCTTCTCTATAAATTTTGATGTTGTCTTAACATTTATTATTTATCTTGCTGCAGTTTTCATATTGTGTTTTAGTATTACTGCATTCTCCCTTTTTTGGATATTACATTTTGACTCCTTGGTACATGTGTAAGTGTAATATAGTGAAATTGTCTGCTTAATATTTTTTCACGAAAATATTTTCTAAATAGATGTGAATCTCTTGTCTCAAATGTTTGGTTTAACTGTGACACTACTAATCGGGAATCGAGGTAGACATGCATATGGTGTATGCCTTGATGGAGGGCATCGCACATAAGTCCAATGACAACATCATATTCTACCTGGTTGTTTGTCGTTGAACCAATACACACACCATTGGCATGGAGTAGTGATCGGTCAGTGTGATAGATGACCCAGGTAGCTACTGCTAAATTTTGAGACCCTCTTGAAGCTCCATCAGCAAATCTTAAGTAAGGTTCAGCTGGGTGATCCATGGAGGCACTTTGAGTGCATTTCGTATTAACTCTTTTGGTCAAAAATTTACAGTGATTGGGTTGGTGTACGTTCACTCTAGGGCAGGGCGATCTTGGCCCTTATGGGTATAATTTCTTGAGGCAAAAGGCTGTTGATGGGGTTTCTGAGGCATGTCTCATCTGGCTGCATCAAGATGTATGCCCCCTGGCGGAGGCAATGTTTTATGAAGTAGGGTCCTTTCCACAAGGTTTCGAACTTTTCTGTCCCTAGGGCTTCTTTTGAGACATCATAGCAGAGGATTAATTCTCCCTCAGTGAATGAACAAGGGTTGATGTGGTGGTCGAATGATGCTTTTACCCTTTTCTTATGGGCCTCATTCTCTTTCAGCAACTGTCGTCGGCTTTCGTCAATGAGCTCTAGTTGTATTAAGCATTGTTCTAGAGGCTGGGTATCATCAAGGAGCTCGATGGCGGCATGCAAATTTAGGATTTCATGGAAATATATCGAAAATCCTAAGGTACCTTTACCTTTTGCGACAAGAATAAGGTGGAAATATTGGGATGTGGGAGCGGTTGCAATCCTATTTCTAATATGCGGTGATACAAATCGTATGTGGTGTATCATGTTGCCAGAGTTTGGTGGTGGAAGAACCTTCTTGATGGGATTTTGCATGATCGTAAGGTTGGGTTCCTTGCTACGATGGTCAATTTCTTGTGGGTGGAAATTTTGGCTGCTGCAAAGGTGCCTGAATGTTTCCATTAATGGGCATACCTCTGGTGCATGGTTTAGGCTAGTGAAAATAGTGCATGGTACCATTGTGCCAATTGATTATATTGTATGGGAATCAACACTACTCGTTGTCCCCGATGTGGATGGTTGGAAAGGATCTATTGTAGAAGAGGAGGTCTTCTACCTCCATTTCTGTGTTGTTGGCTTGGGTGTGTCTAACTCTTTGGGGGAGTGTAAAATTAACACTACTCTTTCTGCTCTTAGCTTGTGGAGATGCACATATTTAATCGTATGGTGAAAATGTAAACAAATCCATCAATAGGTATGTGTGATCTTCTCTTGGTTAGAGAGAAGTTTCTGAGGGAGAGAAGAGATTGTGCGAAAAGTATTTGCAAGGGGCTTCAATTCTCTGCACTGATTGACCCGGTGGTTATTCAGGTAATATATTCCCATGTTATCCTAGGTTTGGCCTGGGTAATTCTTGGTTGGTGTATCATCCTATTTTTCCCATCACGCCCGTGTGGGTGTGGGGTTGCTGGCCTAGGGGTGATGTACTTTCTAAATCATCTGAGCTCTTCATCCCATTTATTATCTATTGTATGAATCATATCGACGAGGGGACAAACTCACGGGATATAAGTATAGCGTTGTCCGCAGTGATTTCCATGACATACTGGGCAGAATAGCCTAGATAAGGGGGACTTGTCATGCTCAATTTGTGATCTGGCATGGTACCAATGTCATAACGTTGCTAAATCGAGGTAGATAGTGACCACATAGTTGGGTGTTTTGCATAAAGCGCAAATTGGTATTCTCTGTAGAGAGTGGTTGGGGGTAGCTAGGGGTTCCCTGACCGGTCACTTTTCAGCTAACAAGAATAGGATGGATATACTTGTTACCTCCTCTTGGGCTGTCGAGCTATTCATGGATTCTGAGTCTGTGTCATCTTCTTGGGAGAGGTGGATGATGGCTGAGCACAAACTAGTGAGAGCTAGCCGGAATCGAGGGATATAGTGGAAATTTTCTAGAAGGTGATTTTCGGTGCATAAAGGACATGTGAATTGCATTTCCTGTAATTCAACGTATTAAACCCGTTCTATAGAATACCATCTGTGAATGAGTTCCACAGTTGTGCATTCTTTGAGGAAGTGACCACGTTCATCACACAGTGTGTAGCGTATGACGAGAGGGGGTATGACTGGGGGTCTTTCTGGTGCCCTTCATTCCTCCTTTAGGTACATGATGGTAAGAGGTTCATTTCAAGCAGACTGGGTCGAGGGATCCTCTTGGTAGGATCGCTCAATGGTGTGTAAGGCGTCCCTATACCATGGGATCTTTGGGAAATGATGAGTATAGTTTCGACAATTTTTGTAGATAGCACATGCGTGATTAGTACATAATGATTTGCCTTCAAATTTGGTGGCAGGTTCATTTTTATGGGAACGTTGCATTGCAATGTCTACCTCAGATCCACAGAGTAGTTTTAATTCATCGAGATCTAGGCAGATATGGGTAGGGTGACCTATTAAATCGCATATGGCGCAAAATGGTAATTCTCGTTGTATGGAAGGTGTTTCCAGCTTCTTTCCTCTCTTTTTAGTTTTCTTAGCCATTATCACTGGTTTTGCAATGGAAATTTCCTTTGCAGGGATGTTTTCGACCATTTCTTGGATGGGTGGGGCCTCCTCGAGACTAAGGGGCTTTAACCCTATGGAAGTGATGTGTGTGGATCCTATACCTATAGGGGGGATGAGATACCAAACTGGTATTACAGAAAATACATTTAGTAACACCACTATTGCCAAAACCTGCTAGAAGATGAAACCAGCTTGGGGGTAAGGGAAATGGGTTTGGGAAGCGACATATGCTAGAGAGGCTACTGTGGTCAAGGACTCGGTATCATTACTACTTGTGTTCGTGTCCTTACTAGCTTCGGCACTTGATGTGGACATCATGCACACCGAAGCCCCTCTGACATCGAGTGACGACGCAGGTATAATGGGAGGATCTCCTAGGAATGATCCTAGGATGGACGACAGTTTAAACTGGCCAGGGCCATATTCTGGGTACCGTGAAAGCATATCTAAGGATATATCTACATAGGGTAGGATTACATCGGTGTTTTTTAGGGTTCATTTCTCGCTATGCGCCTATTGGTCAACATTAATGATGTGGGCCTCTTGGGGCAACATCATAATGTGGAAGACAGAGGAGGCTATGGCTGACATGGCATACATATAACTCCAACCAAGGAGTATATTATAGTCCAAGTGGGCATCCAACACTTTGATGTCCATATGGAACGTATTTCTAGCAAAGCATATGGGGACATTTTGGTAGAGACCAACGGGGGTTGAAGGACGACCATCATATGTTCTAAGCGTGATCACTGATGGTTTTAGTTTGGGAGACCCTAGCTTATCCCAAACATCTTTTGACATGATGCATGTGCATGCACCCTCCTCAAGAACACAACGGTAAATGGTGATATTCTCGACCGACACTGGTATCTGAAATGTGACCATCGAAGGAAGCCTCGGGGTGGCTTTGTATAAACCAAAAGCCATTAGGGGCATATTGGCAGGATTGATGGTGCCTAACGTAGAAATCAAGGCTTTCCATTATTTTGGGCATCACTGCAACACTTCCAAAGATGACATAGCAGTGGGAGATTGGGCTAGATCATCGAAGATTCTATAATTATGGTCCGCTTTGGAGTAGTTTCCTACTCGCCTATTTTTTCCCTCAGCAATATTGAGCAATGGTTCAATAGGCATCCTTGAAATGGTCAAAGGTGAATTCGGTGCACTGGTACTAGAACCTGATGCGTTAGTGTCTGGTGGGGCTTCATAATTGCAATTCTGTGTTTGAAAAAACATCTCTTCGCTAGTCATGTAGACTTCATGGCTATTTTTTCTGGAGTCATCGGGATTTTGTTGATGGGTGCTAACTGTCCCTTGATGGGGGAAAGGTTCCTAAATCACAGCTATTTTCTTGGAAGATCCTCCTTGTCCTCAGTTACTCTACAGCTTCCTCAGCTTAGGGATATCAGGACAGTGGTGAGTATAATGGTTGTACTCACCACAGATTGGAAAAGAGTGGTGTGTTCGAAGAGGTGGACTTTTTCTCTGCCATTGGGCATTGCTTGGCTCTTGGCTTTGATTCTAGTTGGATTTTCCGCTAGCCTGTGATTATGGCGGGAATTGTTGGTTGTCCCCCCCCTGTGAAGGATTCCCTTCGGGCTCATTTTTTCATTTTTTCAACACCACATTAGGAAGGTAGTTATCCTGGTTATATGATTGGTGCAGTTGGTTTTGGGATGGCTGCACAAAGTTAACCTATGCATTTTTCTGCATAGGCGGGTGTTGGGGATTGAGCATAATGCGGTCCCTAGTTTGCACCTAGCAGTTGGGGGGGAGCTCTTTCGTCAGTATTTCTATCTGCATACTTGGTCCCCCTAGCCAGTGTATAGGGTCCTCCATGGTGATACAACTGCACCCGATTGGTCAAATTTTGCTCAGACATATGATGACTTTGAAAATTGGGTTGTGGTATGTTCTGGGTAGAACCGTTCATATAATTGGGGTTTTGAATGTTTCTACCTATGTAACTTTAGGTCAATGACCCAATTAGACCGTACACAGAATTTGACGCACTTGGAAATTCTTGGTAAGTTTGTAGGTGTGGGGCGTTCAGTAGGATATTGTAAATATATCTTGACTGCATATAAATCAGCTCAAGCTATTGGGCTTTGCTGATGGCGTCATCTTCGGATATGGGGCTTTATTGAACCACATCCTTCGAAATATCTGTAGTGAAAGTTTTCAGGAACAAAACTAAAAGTACCTGATTGTCGAGTTTGGCTTTACATAAACTACGACACCGCCTCCATTCGTAGAGATGGTCCGAGATATGGATGGCAGGGGTTTTTCTAAAGTGTGGCAGTAATTCCATTCTGGGATCATGGTTAATGGTTAACTGAAAATATGTTAGGAAAATAGTGACAAGGGCACTAAAGGTTCCATGTGAAGCAAAAGGTTGCTCTACATACCATTTCACTGCTACTCTTGTCAGACTTCGTCGAAATACTCTCAATCGAATAGTATCATCATTGATACTCTTTGATGAGCACCACAGGTAGAATGTCATGACATGATTACCCGAGTCTTCTGCTTGCTTTCCTTCAAACTTTGGAATATCCGAAGGGAGATTCGTGGACATGGGAGGCCATGTAGGGTTATTTGCAATGGGATCATTTGTGATTTTGGTTAAATATGGTAGATTCAACGAGGCTAAAAAGGATGACTGTGAGGTTGAATCCATTGCAACTTGTGAGGACACGAAGTTATGGCTAGGAAGAGAGTTTTTCTGTGATGTACCCTGCTATTCATTCAGTTGGATTCCCAAATGGGTAGCAATCCTCTGCCCCCTAGGGGTTGTGGGAGGAGTGGTGTGTGGTGTGGCATTGGGAGACCGACCAAGGTTCCAAACTAAGGATGCCAAAATAAAGTACAAACCAATAATGGTGGCAGTGTTTTATCTTTGATGCCTAAATGGCGAAAGAACTGGAACCCCTCTCGATAATGGGTGGAGGTCCAAAAGACATCTAGATCGACGAGGTCCCGTTGGGTCAATTCTGGTGTCAACTGGATCTGTCTGTAGAAATATTTGAGAGGATATAGTTTATGTTTAAAGTAAAATTCTAATCACATACATAAACTAAAGCAAAAATAAAATTAATTTTGCCTTTAAATTAATCATATGTGATCAGTCAATCAAAAAATAAGGTTTCATTTTTTATGCTTAAGATACTAAAATCCTAGAAGACCTATGTTTCCTCACACACTCAGATGTAACTGGGCCTTGAGAATATATATTGCGAGTGTTGGTGTGCGTCCCATAAGAGCTGGCAACGCCACCATTCAGCCGAAGAAAATACACCAAGGTAAGGGTAGAGGATCTAGTGCTTACTTTCACTGTCACCTATAGGGAAAGGATGCCCTAATATTGGCCACTAAGTACCACCATCCCACGTGAGAATTTGAGTCTTGGGCTTCTTGGTAAGTCAACTAATATTACCTAGTATCAGTCGAGTCAGTTAGCCCCAACTGATACCGCATGCACTGCACCTAAGTCTAACCCCCTATGAAACGGGTCTCTTCTACGCTCATTTTTTCTTTTCGGTGTGCTGATAGGTGGATTTAAAGCTCCCTAAATAGTAAAGTTCTATGTTTCAAGATGAAGAATGATCAAGGAAACTTATTGCATGCCTACCCCCTTGATCCTAACTTAAACTATAAATTCTTTTGTGGCCCCTGTGGGGAGAATTCAGTGAGTTTTGTTAAGTTAGTTTTACGTGTCTTTGTTTTTCTTAGTGTGTGGATGTGTGTGAGAAAAAAGTGGACAAGTACATAGTTTTAACGTGTGGATATGCAATGATCCTTTTCAAAATACCCTATTAACTATGTTGTATTGTTCCTTGATCGAAAGAAAAACATGTGCGGATATGGGTCGCTTTCTATTTTTCCTAGTTAATCTATGTGATCAACTAAAGGGAGATGGTGAGCTGTGAATAGAGAGTGTTCATATGCTTATCTAGGATCACTAACGGGTGAAAAGGCAACAAATATGACTTGCTCTTCTATCAAAAATTCAATCCTAGTGCAAAAATTGAACTAGACTAATAACTTTTACACTAGAAAAAAAAACTAGCTAAGCATGCGTGGACTTGGGCCACTTACTTTGGCTAGTTATCTAGGTTTTGTGGTACCTAAATTTTCAAAACATAATTTTTTTTCAAAATGAAACTTAATTTCTCCCCTTACTTAAACTATGTGTGAACTTTGCAAAAATCAACCTGAAATAAAACTAACACTAATCCTAGAAAAAACAGCTAAGAGTGAGCTTTAGAAAGCTCTAGGGTACCTCAACCAGTGCTAGAAGATTTATTATGGGTTTCCAAGCACTTTACAAGAAGGAAAAGATAGAAATATGAGAGAAATTTCTCATTCTGACTTTTTCGCGCGAAATGTTGCAACAGGTGTGATGTATGCCCATGGGTCAGATCTGAATGCGCGCCTTGGGCATGTCTATGGGAGGGAAAAGCATGCACATTCCTGCAAAAGTAATTTTTGGAGTTTTTCTGCTTAGTGTCACTTGGGATGAACTAGGGACTGCAACAGAAAAAGGGGGAAATTCAGCCCGACTCCATAGCACATACAGAGGTCTCTACAAAAAGGCACAACTACATAAACTTGGAAATAAATGTTAGTGGAGTCTCCAATCCTTTGTTAGTGTGTTTGGTGCATGTATGTACGAAATCACACCAACTTAAGGGGTGTGGTTTACCCTCTTAAGTTATTGGTCACGGGCAGAAAAATAAGTGGAGTCAAGCAAGTTAGTGGAACATGCTTGAACATAAACATACTAGATATGGAAATAGCCTGCATATTCAAACTAAAAATAAATTAAAACTAACCAAATAAAACAAAAGCTCTGAATAGAGTCAAACAACTGCAATAATCAAAATGGTGGTTGTTTTAGCCCCTCTTATTGAGTGCTGGTAGGAAATGAGGATGAAAATTTAACCCACTTTCCAAGGGGCCCTTAGAACTTTGGTTCTAAGTCCTGATGCAAGAATGTCCTTACTTCCAAGCTTGCCTCAGTGCAAAGTCTCCCTCTCTCTACTATGGTGGACTAAAATTGTTCGATGGCCAACAATTGAGTCCCATCTATCTCAGCTCCAGATCACACACTGTTGGTATTGCTTGGGGCAATTTTGGCTAGCATAACAATGTGCTCTCTAGTTGTTCATCTCTTGGTGGCATTATATAGGATAATTCAAATCATCCTTCCCTCTCTTGGTACATTGTGGATGGTGACCCAGGAGAGGGGATGATTCCATTATGTGCCGCAATTATTCCATTGTGTGCTCCCTTGATGTCTAAGGCGGCTTTGGTGGCTGTCCTTAGGCAACTTCAAGTGTGAAATCACTATCTTGGAGTGTGCTTTTTGTGGTCCCAGAAAGTGACTTTCACCACTCTGAGTATTGCACGCATTTCGAGTCAAAAGGCATGCAAAATCGCTCTTCTCGAAGGTTTTTGCATGCAAAATAATTTATGACTTACTTAAATTTGATTTTTCCTCAGAAATTATAGATTTTTAAATACTTTCCAGATTATCTAATGTCTCTCAACCTTGTAAATCCTTCTTTATCACATTAAATAATTTCATCTTTGCTTGTATGATTTTTCAGTGTTAACAATACCATTCAACATGAAGAAAAAAAATAGGTTACCTCTAGGAATACACAAAAAGCTATATCTCTTCCATGGAATGTGGTATACACAAAAAAATAGGTTACCTATAGCTGAGAATGTAGGGTGGAACTTCAGGAGAAGGTTCACCATAAGGGATCCTCCTGAGGCAAGAAACACCTGAAAGAAAAATTTAATAAGACACACTGAAAGGAGGAAAAATGATACCATACATTAATTAAATTGTGCAAATAAGTACCATTTATTTCACCAAGTACTCAATAAAATAAATTTCAATGGGTAGAGATAAGTACATTAAATGTTGATGGAGAAGACATACGTGCCTCTACATTCTAGAGCTAGTGCCGAATGATGGTAGGAAATTTACATTAGGTTTTATATTCAGGTTACATGTAGCGAGTTGCAACAGAGAAAAATGGAGAAAATTCCAAGATATGCACAAGAGTAAGTTTTTAGTTTGGGAATTTTACTTAGAGTCATTGATCATTTTCCCTTCATCGTGATTATACATGGAATATGGAGTGCAGTCACCTGCCATCACGTGAATAGAGGATATGTGGCATAAACACAAATGGACACAGTCACATGATATCACATGGGCATAGTAGGTTTGGCACCCACCCAACCTAGGCATGACAAACAAGGGGCATACAAAGTTATGGTGGATTTAACATATGGTTGTCTCCACAAAGGCATTATGTGGCCTTATTAAATACACCCACCATAGTGACAACAAAAATTTATATAACTTATAATTAAATACAAACCAGACTATAGATAGGCGCATTCAAATAATAATTATGAATATAAAATTATTAGTGGCCAAATAAATTAATGACCAAGACATAATGGTGTTAAAAATTACCATAGAATTTAAGAAAAGCGTTATGAAACCAGGTCCAAAAATAGAATAAAAAAGAGATCAATGCCTTATAAATAAGCCACTTCGAGGGGGAAACCTCCTTTAAACTACATAAATGAAAAATTCTTGGATGATACTGTAATATTCCAAAAAATAAATAGTAGCAATACAAGACATAATAATGTAAAACATAGAAAATATGAACATGAGATAAGAGGGATCAATATTCAGCCATCATTTTATTAAGATATTAGCAACAATATAAAAAAATATCATGAGGGACAATCCACTCAAGCAATAAAAACAAGCCTCCAATGATCAGAACAATTAGCACATGAGTTGCTGCAACTGTATAGAAGGCTGAAGAGCAGTGAAAACGTTTTATATATCAGTGTAACTACTGCTGTAAACATAAGTAAATGGAATATGGCTGATATAAACAAAATAAATTCCCACAAAGGAAGAAGTGGACTCTATTACATGATTTCTAGCCAACCCGGAGAAGATTGCTAGAATTACCAACAAATATACAATGTGACAAATAGCCCCGGGGTTGAGATGTCACTACAAACTAGATCTAAAGAGAATGAGGCTATGATAGATCTGTAATGATGATGTCCTCCTCCAATAGTATTTCTAAATAGAAGGTTGATCCCTCTACTTAGAAATAGACCCTCATGATGAGCTAAATAAGCCCTCCCAGCAAATACCTCCAAAAAATAATGCAGTATTGGTTTATGACTGTGCTGTGAGGGATGGTAGATGGTTGGATTGATGCCATAGATGTAAAAATATGCCTAGGATCCCTCCTTTATGATCCTCTGATGGATAGGATTCCTCTCCACTGAAAAATAAGCCCAGAATTGGCTCTATATGATCCTCCTTTGCTACACCCTGCAACACAACCCAGCTCTAAACAGAAACTGCATTGTAGCTTGGCTAGAATACTGGAATGAGTAAATGCAGCCCAAATAACCTCTCCTTCCCTAAGGACAAGTTAGGGATTCCTGATCAGGAACACCCTTGTGCTAAACAACACAGCAACCCTGCTTAACAGCAAGAGGATGCAAAGTCTAAACAAACCAATATCAAAATGGTAATGTAGAAACATGGATAAAAATGGCTTCGATCCCCTCCATATAAAGTATGTGAGCCCTCTCACATTGGGTACCATCCATAATTTCTACTAATCTCATGCAAGTTGTCCTCTACTAAAACTATGTTGTCTCATCATGAATGCCACTCCTTCATGACAGTGTTGTTGACTTGGTCAAAGTCGACCTCTTCAACATGTATCTCCTCCAATTCACACCCAAAGGTGCTTAATAAAGCTACTTATTATTCCTCCTTTCACATTAGGAGTGTTATTATTCCTCCTAAAGAGCTTTATGGGCCTTCACACCCACTTATTCACTTACATAATGCTAAAACAAACTATAATATTCCATTTAGCTGAAGGCTAAATTTTTGGAATATTACAGTCCTCCCCTCCAAATTGTTACTTGTCCTTAAGAAACTGTAAAGGTCAAGAAAAATTCTCCTCTCCTTTTCTTATAGCACCCTCATCAAATAGTCTCCACCACTGCTCAAAATAATCTGCAATAAATCTACCCCCAATGGTTCCTCCCAAGTATGAAAAACCAAATAGCTCACGTCATGAGAAGGTGGAAGGTGTAAGTGGAAACCTAATTGTTGTCCAATACCCTCCCCAAGATAGGAGTGATGACAAAAATAGGATATCTCATTCCCAATGGGAGACTCCCATGCTATCATCCAAATCAAATGAGTCATTATAGGTAGCTCATCAAAGAAATACTCAACCCCCAGTTCATGCAATGTATTGGGGTTGCATGGAGAGATTATGTTTTTCCACCCAATTTGTTTCTCTCTCCATTTGTGGTATGTATGGGGCTGCTGCTGATCTTGGGCTGAAGTTTTATGGCCTCCAAGAATGGCCAAATTTACCCCACCAAACCAATCATCCATGAAGTGCCTCCCCCAAGAACTCAAGTTCTCCAAATAAATCCTCCCATATGCAGCCAAGAGACATAGTGTGGCAATCATGGTTTTCCCATTGTTTCTCCTGAAACATGCAACATATAAAATAGGGATAATCATACTCCCAATGGGTTCCTCCAACTCTTGTGCCACTCTCCCAACAAAGCTTCCCATAAACATAAGAACATCATCAATATATGGAAGCAAAAACCAATGAAAACAAGTTTCCATATGAAAACTACGAGGTGGATCATAGTTCCACATATGGAACCAGCGCAGTGCATCCCTTGTCTGCCTCAAAACAAAGAAGGACAAGTGTCTTTTCAGCCAATTGTTTGCTGCCACAATCATCCTACAAGATAGGATGATGAAAGTAAAATGTGGTGCCAATCGTGCACACCAAGAATCATGTGGCATACCCCACAAACCACCAATAGAATAGCCAATATCAATTTTTCTAATGGCCTCAAGTACATCATAATAAAATATACAAGAAAGAATAATCCTCCTTAGTATAACATGCTGCTCATAAAAAGTAAAGGAGTACAAATCATAATGCAAAAATGTACCTTCTCTACTATGTACTTTGGTCATTGATCATAAATGGCTCAACTGTAAGTTCTCCCTTACTTCCAATGAGTAGGGAAGTGGTCATGACAACCTCTCCATCATCATCTGGGCTATGCATCTCTCCATATGCTGATATACATCTTTCTAGATGCCCTCCCAACTAAACTCCTCCATCAAAGAATGAAATGCATCAAAGTGCATGGAAAGAAAGGCCACATGTGCTACATGTAACAACTTCTCCTTGAGCTCAAAAGCTCTAGTCAAGGAGATTCTACCATAAGAGTCTATTACCTCATTATTCACCATATATCTATCATCCTCCTCTGGGTCATCAAGAATCATGCAAGCACCAAGATCCTTGGAATACTCTACAAAATGTTGAGACCTCCAATATGGATCAATCCTCCTAAGAGAAAATGCTAAAAATTTGAAATGTGAAGCTCCCCAGATGTTGTTGTCTTCTCCTTTGACATCCCTCATGCCAAATTCATTCTCAAAAGTTCTTCCATACCCATCATGCTGCTACTCATGCTCAAGTAGAAGTGGTGGCCTTTGGAAGTTGGCCTCCCATGAGAAGCTCCCATCCAAAAGGAACCTCCTGATCTTGGCCAATGTAAGCATGACTGGCCTCCATCTACTCCAATACATGAAGGATTCCTTCCACAAAGGAAGTACCCTCTATTTAGCCAAATCCATGGAGCATCTCCCTTGCACCATAGTGGTGCCATCCTCCATTACTGCAACAACTTTTTTCGGTGCAGAATGTGTAGTGAGAGCGGGTAATGCTGAAAATGGGAGAATCTCTCCCTCCTCCTTGAGTCTATCCTAGAATCTCTGAACTGTACTAGACCCCTTAAAAATATTCACCCGTCCAAGATCTAAGAGTGGTGATCCAAATGGCAAGATGTGTCTCACCATCTCTAGATTTGGTGGCCTCTGAGGTGGAATGCCCCCATGTAATGAGACATCAAAATATGAAGTGGATTGTATACATGACTGGACTGATTTGTCCCTCCCTTCACTGCATAATACAGTCTCCTTCTTCTGTGCAGAAACTTCCTGAAATAGATAAGGGTGAATTCTCATCATCCCTTGATGTTGATCCTTCTTCTTTTCTTCTCCTCCCATTTCACAATCCATAAAAACTAATACATGTTGTCCCAGAATTGTGCTTTGGTTCCCACATGTTGGATCATTTGGAACTCCTTGCAAAGACACAAGGGCTCCTCTAATGGAAGCAATGGAGCCTTTTCCACCTCCATGTGGTGATGGATCTTCTCTTGACGGTACAACATTGTTAGCTCTTCTCTTCTCATCCTCTCCATCAATATTTCAGAATGCCTCATTATCAATGGGAGACCCTTGATCTTCGTCTTCCCTTGAAGGAGGAACCTCCATGTCTTCATCTATAGAAGAAGGCTCTTCAAGAAGTGGGGATATTTCCCTTGGCAAGGCATCATGCATGTTTTTATCCCCTTCAACAAAAACAGGGAGAGGAGTTGGAAAAATAGATCTCTCCAACTCATGCAAAGGTTTTGAGTTTTTGGGTTCAACAAAAGATGTTTGCCAATGTTTAATATCAAATATTCTCACTAATATCTTAGTGAACCCTGCATAAGTGTTTACATTTTCCTAATAAAATGAATCAGAAATACAAAACCACCAATCATGGGTCATACCTTTGAGGTGCAACATTGCTACTCTAATGCCCTCCTTTTATGAAACTTGGTGTAACTAAAAATGGGAATCTATCTCTTTCACCCAAGCCTTGGCTGTGCACTTTTCTGATCCATCAAAGTTAGATAGAAAGATTCTACCTCTCTTTCTTCTATTA
Source organism: Pinus albicaulis (assembly GCA_034641835.2). NCBI lineage: Eukaryota > Viridiplantae > Streptophyta > Pinopsida > Pinales > Pinaceae > Pinus > Pinus albicaulis. The sequence continues at coordinate 136,929,082 of CM076581.1, forward strand.
TGGTTTTTGGATCTTCTGTCTTCATTGAGTTGGAAAAACCCTTATAAGTCCAAGTTCTTTTTGAATCTCCATGATTGAGACTCATACTCCTAAAGATAGTCACTCAAGGTCTCCTCCCTTGGTACATCTTCTTCCTCCATCCTTCTTGCAGTGAATGTGGGAAATAAACTATGTTGTGGATATGTGTGTGTGGCTGAATGTCCACACTCATCATGTGAATATCTAGGGCTTCCTTCACTTTCAAACCCTCTTGGAATTTTTCTACACCTCTCCCCTTTCATCTCCTTGAGATGTTCCTTGATATTTTTCACACTTTGGAAAAGAAGATGGGAGATCCTCTCTTCCTTCATTTCTCAAAATAATGGAGTCATGATTTTTTTTCTTCTATATAACTTCTCTTTCCTGTGAGAAGCTTCTCCTTCTAATGGAATAATGTCTTTAATGCATAGTCTGAGCCAAGATTATGCTATGATACCACTGTAATATTCCAAAATGGAAATAGCAGCAATACAAGACATAATAATGTAAAACACAACAAATTTGAACATGAAATAAGAGAGATAAATATGCAGCCATCATTTTATTAATATATCAGCAACAATATACAAAAATATCATGAGGGACAAGCCACTCAAGCAATAAGAAGAAGCCTCCAATGATCAGAACAATCAGCACATGAGTTTCTACAACTGTATAGAATGTTAAAGAGAAGTGACAACATTGTCTATATTAGTGTAGTTGCTGATGTAAAAATAAATAAATGGAATATGGATGATAGAAACAAAATAAATGCAAAGAAAGAAGAAGTGGGCTCTATTACATGATTTCTAGCCAACCCAGAGAAGATTGCTAGAATTAATAAGAAATATACAATGTGAGAAATAACCCTCGGGTTGATATCTCACTGCAAACTAGATCTAAAGAGAATAAGGCTATGAAAAAACTATAATGATTATTTCCTCCTCCAATAGTATTTCTAAATAGAAGGCTGATCCCTCTACTCAGAAATATACCCTCCTGATGAGCTCAATGAACCCTCCCAGCAATTTCCTCCAAAAAATAACACAATACTAGTTTATGACTACACTGTGATGGATGGTCGATGGTTGGATTGATGCCAAAGATGTAAAAATATTCCCAAGAGCTCTCCTTTCTGATCCTCCAATGGATAGGCTTCCTCTCCACTGAAAAACAAGCCCAGAATTGGCTCTATGTGATCCTCCTTTTCTGCACCCTACAACACAACCTAGATCTAAACAGAAATTGTGTTGTAGCTGAAGGAGGTAGCTTGGATAGAATGCTAGAATGAGGAAATTTAGCCAAAATAACATATCCTTACCTGAGGATTAGGTAGAGATTCTCGATCAGGAACACCCTTGTGCTAAACAGCACAACAACCCTGCTAAACAACAAAAGGATGTAAAGTCCAAACAGACCGATATCAAAATGATAATCTAAGAACATGAATAACAATGCCTTCCATTCCCTCCATATATAGTATGTGAGCCTTCTCACATTGGATCACATCCATACTTACCACTAAGTTCATGCAAGTTGTCCTCCACTAAAACTACACTGTCTCATCATGAATGTAACTCCTCCACGACAACGTTGTTGACTTGTTCAACATGTATCTCCTTCGATTCACACCCAAGGGTGATTAATCCAGCTGCTTATTGTTCCTCATTTCACATTAGGAGTATTATTATTCCTCCTAAAGAGATTTATGGGCCTTCCCACCCACTTATTCACTTACCTAATGCTAAAACAAACTATAATATTCCATTTAGCTGAAGGCTAAATTTTTGGAATATTACAGATACAAATGATAAAACCTCCTTCTATATATAGGAGTCCATGGGGTCACAATATAGTCCTAGCTGACCTAACAATAATAATTTAAGACGCAATAATAACAATATCGGGGTTACAAGGGTACAAAAATATCAAGAAGGGGGGCTATACTAAACACAATAAGGGACTACACTAGTAATATAGGGACCTAGGATGCTCATCTTCTTCAAAAAAGTGTTGTCCTCAAGGCTTGAGTAGATCAGGATGCTTCTCTATAAAATTCTCATCCTCCCATATAGAATCTTTAGTGGGTAAGTTCTTTCACTTGATGAGATACTCTAAAATTGATCGATTTTATAGTTGTCGAGTTCTTGTTTCCATGACTGCTTTAGCTTCCAATACGATTTTTCCTTCTTCATCAAGTTCTGGAAATATTGTTTGAAATTAAATTTTTTCACCTATAACCTTATTTAAGCATGAAACATGGAAAAGTGAATGCACTCGCGCAGAAGAAGGAAGCTCCAATTTGTATGCCATAGTACCAATATTTTGCAACACCTTGTAAGTACCATAGTACTTTGCTGATAATGTATTATCCTTCTTAGCTTGCTTGAGGGACATTTGTTTGTATGGTTGTATTCATAAAAATACCCAATCTCCTACATCAAAACTTCTCTCAATGTGATGTTTATCTGCCTGTTGTTTCATTTGATTTTGTGCCAAACTCAGGTTATCCTTTAAGAGTTGGAGAACTTTTTGGTGATGCTCGATGTGATCTTCCACTGCTTGAACCTTATAATTTTATTTTAAATATGATGTTATGGATGGTGGATGATATCCATAAAGTTCAATAAATGATGGTTTCCATGTAGCTTTTAAATTGTTTCCATAAATGTAGTAGAAAATCTACTTGCTTTAAATGGATGAGATAATTAAAAAAAGTGTGCATACTTGGTAATTCTATCAACTATCACCATGATGACACTCTTTCCTTCAGAGTTAGGTAAACCTGTGATAAAATCCATTGAAATCTCCTCCCAAAATTGACTTGGAATGGATAAATGTTGTAGAATACCTGGGGTCTTAATTGTCTCAAATTTATTTTGATAGAAAACTAAACATTCCACCAGAAAATTTTGAATATAATATTTAAGGACATCCCAAAAAATTCTTTCTTCACCCTGTCATAAGTTCTCAAAAATCATGAGTGTCCTCCTAAAGGAGAAGTGTTCAATTCCAAAAGAATATTTTGTTTTAATTGGGATTTATTACAAAAGATATAAGCAATATTTATACCATAAGAAATCATTTTTCCAACTAAATGTATCAGATGTATTAGGATCTTGCTGGAACTTTTGAATGAGTGTCCACACTTCTTCTTCCTTCTTCCATTCATCCCTTGCTTTGGTTATCCAATCTAGTTGGATAATAGAAATGGCACAAAACAGTGCTTCAACGTCTTCATCCTTTCTTCAGAGTGGATATGCAACAAAATTTAGCTTCCCTTCTTTGTAGATGATTTCAAAGTCATAACCCAACATCTTTGTGACCCATTTTTGTTGCTCTTATGAATATAGTCTTTGTTCCAAAAAGTGTTTAGGACTATCATGATCCGTTTTCACCTTGAAGTGTCTTCCCATTAGGTAAGGTTGCCATGTCTTTAGTGCATGTAGTATTTCCAACATTTCCTTCTCATAAATAGCTTTCTGTAAATAATTTCTTTTGATTAGATGACTTTTGAAAGAAATGGGTCTTCCTTCTTGCATTAAAGCATCACCAATTCCATTTTATGAGGCATCACATTATAGAATAAAGATTTTTGTGAATTTGGGTGTAACTAAGGACGGTGCTAGGGACATTACCTCTTTAATATGTTAATAATCCTCAGTTTATTTAGGAGTCCATGAAAATTCATCTTTCTTCAATAATGTTGTTAGAGGTGCTGCTATTCTGCCATAATTCTTAACAAACTTATGATAATACCATGTTAACCCGAGAAATCCTCACAACTTCTCTATGGTTTTGTGGACTTTCTATTCCTTAATGGCTTTAATTTTGTTACAAACTACCATTGCACCCTCGTAAGATACAATATGACCCAGATATTCCACCTCTTGTACTTCAAAGAAACATTTGGAGGTTTTTTCATGTAATTGTTTCTCCTCCAGTAATTTGAGCACCCTCTCAACATGTTGAACATGATCCTTCCAAAACCTACTGTCGATTAGTATATCATCAAAAATTAGTAACACAAATTTTCTGAGGGGTTTGAAAATGGAATTCATCAACCCTTGAAATGTAGAAGGTGCACTGATAAGACCAAAAGCATGACCAAAAATTCATAATGACCCTCATGAGTTTGAAATGTTGTTTTCAGAATATCTTTAGTCTTCATTCTAATTTAATGATATCCTGAACGAAGATCCAACTTGGTAAGATAAATTGCTCCATGTAATTCATCCAATAATTCATCAATCACATGAATGGGAAATTTACCTTTAATAGTGAGCTTATTGAGCTCGCTATAATCCGGACACATGCGCCCTGATCCATCCTTCTTATGCACCAATACTACTGCAACAGAGAAAGAACTTTGACTAGGTTGAATTATACCATCCTCTAACATTTCTGCAATCATATGTTCAATTTTTCTCTTTTGGACAAGAGGATATCTATAAGGCCTCATGCTTGGAGGAACACTTATTGGAATCAAATGAATAGCATGATCATGATCACGAATAGGTGGGATTCCTTTGGGGGTTTCCAACACCTTCGAATGATTGACCAAGGGTTTTTGGAGATATGAAGAGATAGATGATTTTGAAGTTGGAACTTCCAGTGAGCATAATTCTACAATTACGCCTCATTATTTCTTCAAAATCTTTGTCATGACATTACATCTTATTATATTTCCCAGCTTCCCTGCGATACCCCGTAATTCGAATTCCTTTCCTTCTAAAAAGAATTCTTGAAAAATTCTTGAAAATTAAAAGCCATCGTCCCCAAAGATTCTAACCATTGTACTCCTAGTGCAACATCATCACCTCCCATTGGAATGGAAAGCATTGGGCTATTTAATACATATTCCCCTATGGTTAGCTTGATATTATGGCATTTTTTGGAGCAATTTATAGTTCCTCCATTTGAAAGCATTGTTACACTGTATTTTGTCACCATCCCTACAATCCCCGTCCGGAATATTGGAGGACCATTTCAGTGACTTCTGTGTATTTTCATACCTTAAAAAAAAGAACATTTCCTCTTCACTCCTTAATCAAGCTCTCAATAACATATGATTTTGGTTCGGCACTAGTAGGTAGTTATGGCCTCGTGCCCATAGAGAAATTAACACTGGGCCTCATGCCCATTGGCGCTCTGTCTAAGTGGGGCACCCGTGCCTAGCTATTTTTGGATTTTTTTTTTAAATAGAAATGACGTTTCCATGCCTAACCACTTTGTGAGTGGAGTCATCATGATTTTTTTGACTGAATAATGTCGAAGTCCTCCCTTTGGCTTCTTGTTTCCTACAATTTTGCAACTCCCCAAAGGGATAGGACCTCTCTTCCACCTTATGAGGTATCCCAAACCACCTCCTACTCTCCTATAAATACTTCCTTTTGACATGGTTTTAACTAGATGAAAAGTCCTTACTATAGCTAGTGTGAAGAACAAGGTAAAGAGGAATCCATTGTCGAGAGAGGGTTTAGGCACATTGCCTCACCAAATCTGTTCCCCGACGAATGCTTGAGATGCGTTTGACAGGACCCGTCGAAGGAGGCTCCAACATCAAGACATTAAGGTTGTAAACTTATTTTCTTTATCATTAATACAAGACCGGTTTTTTGGTTCCAATTTTGTGTTTGATCACATGAAAAATGTTTGATTATCCTTGACGAATCGAATAGATGTAAATGAAAATATTTTTTCATATGTTGTCACCATTCACTTAATCCTTGTGCAGGTACACAGACATTATCACTGAAGGACCGCCACGTGTGAAGACAAATATCAGAGGATTGTTGCTGCAAACTACAACAAAAGCATTGGAGCAAGGTAGGTCATCTATCCCAACTCGTTTTCATTTATAAGCTAGGAGTCTAAAATTCCAGCTTGTTCCCTTATTGCTAGACCCTCTCTAGGGCTATAGGGATCACCTTTGTCTAAAGAGGGGATTTACCTACTAAAAAAGTTCACAAACATACTGGGTATCAGTGTGTTTTTTGTCTCTCGTTGTTCATCTACTATTTGGCTTGTCTGTTCAACTTTGGTTGTATTATCATTTTTTTGCTTTGTTTTTCATGTCTCATTGTTTTCAACCATCACATTCAATCTCAAAGTGTCATGTGTAACCTTTTCTTAGTGGTTTTTTGTCTTTTCCATAGTTTTATGGTTCAGCATTGTTGTTGCTTGAACAGTTGCGCCGATTGGCACATGTTGCCTTTTCCACAGGTGCACCATCCTCTGTTTATCGCAGATTAGAGCTTGACAAACGCGCCAAATCTTGCAGGTTAAAATTATAGCCTTTTCTTTGAGTTTTTTTCAGTGTATCTTGCCTCTTGGTTGGATTTTTCTCTTTCAATTGGTCAACTAGAATTTCTTTGACTCTCTTGTCTCGTTCTTCTCAGTTGTTTGTCCCTCATCTAATTAGTGAAGATTGTCATCCTAGGGTTTCACCGCTTATTTGGCTACCTCCTCACTAAACCTTATTAGTTGAGTTTGAGTCAGTTTGGTATTTATATTTTCTTCTTGTTGAATGAATTTTTTAGCTTTTCTTTCAATTCTAGGTGTCAATAGATCATTGAATGATCATGTTGGAGTTCATTTAGCTCTGCATATGTCACCCTGGGCATATATTATGTTTCTCACTGAATCAGTTTGAAAGACCTCTTTTTGGTTGAAGGAATGAATCTTTGTTTTGATGTGTTTGATGTTCATGTTGGATTGATCTCTTTGTTTTAGATTGGTTTATTCGAATTTCTCAAAACTAGTGTCTATTTTTTCCTTTAGTGTAATAGTGCATTTTGCTTCTCATTCACTCAAAGGACAAAATTTGCATTCTTTCTCTTAGTTTGAAAATGAAAAATGTTCTTTTGCATTAGTAGATTTTAGTGAACAAGGAAAGAGCTTTTCGTTTTCTGCTTTGGTTGTCTTAGATGCATTAGGAAATTTCTTCTTGTATTCGATCAATTGTTTCTTCGTTATGAATCACTGTCCCTCTCTTAACTAGTTGTTCATCGAATTGGAATGATTTTCTTTCGCATGTATTTGTGCATTAAGGATTTGATATTACATTTGGTAAGGCCTTGAAACTACAACATTAATTCAAGGTCAACTTTAAAATGAACTCAATCAACCTAAGGAAGCATTGAAACCTAATGCTCACATTTAGAGGTCCAGGCTAGTCACACGTTTCAGTGTCGTTAAACCTAGTAGTTGTCATTTTCCATTTGGAAGTAGACAACACTAGCATGGACTTATGTTCCTCGTACCGTCAAGTATATAAAGGGAGACCATCATAGGCTGCAATCCTTTATCAATAAGAAGCTAAGTTTGCCACCCTATAACCGTGATACACTGAACACAACATTCGGGGAGACTTCCTGCACATATGTTAATTCCTTGGTCACTTCTCTTTCATTTGATCACCAAGGTGTATATTTTAGTTCAAGGAAGATTGGTACAACCTTTTGATTATATTTCCTAAATAGTCATTTTGGAATTTTCGTGACTCTCTAAAATTGAAAAGATCATCGAGCACTTGTCCTTTCATGCTCGTTCAATGTGAAAGTGACTAGAGTCACTTTTTGCATTTTTCTAGACTCTTAAAATATGAAAAGGTAGAATTTTGTTTTAGTGTCACAAAAGAGATTTCCTATCATCACACACCTAGTAAAGATATTTTATTGGCTTCTTCTTAAGTAATTCCTTAGTGTTTGGTCTTGAAGCCTCAAATTGGTCATCTCGCTTCTCTCCTATTTTTGAGACAAAGTCATGGTGGCGGAACCACGAGTTTCATAATCCCCTTCATTACCTCCTAGTGGAGATCCTTCTCCTGAAGTTTCCTTGGGGGCACCTCATCCTACTAGGCATGTCAGTTACTAGCATTCTATTGTTCTGAGTATCTTACCTCTTGCTACTCGATCTTCTCTTGAGGAACCATTTGATATCAATTTTCAACCTCTGAATGTTTGGGCTAGTTTTGGAAATGAAGAATAATACCCTCATCTTACTTTAGAACCTTCTTTTCTTGCCACTGCTTTACCTACCACTGCTCTTTACCTTTTGGACGATAACATGGCTTCATCTGACATGGATTCTTCGATTCCCATCAGTAGTGAAGAGATTTATGTTCCTACAGGAGATTATCATCTCCCTCCGTAGAATTTTCCTTATGTCTCAGGTCAACCTTCCTCTCTCCCACCCAGTTATCACTCGTTGAGTCAGATTATCTATGGTGCTACACCATTGTATCAGAAACTAATATGGACAGGTACATCAACTCCCTCAGAGAGGTTATTTGTAGAAATATTGGGTGCCTCACCTTCGACTCCCATGACATCGATAGTTGTTACATCTATCCCAACCCAACCCACTCTCTGAGTGGCTTCACCCACACCATATTTTATTATGGTTCATTCGTTGCCGCCATCTTCTACTATTCATTGGGAAATTCCTATCACTTCCACGATACTCGTTGGGCCCGCCGTGGGTGGATCACAACCTCACATTTCAGGAATCCAACCTACGTGTAGTGCGCATGTCTCTTCTAATCCAATTCTTGAAGGTTTGATGTAAAATCAGTACATTTTTTTCATTCAGCAGTAGAATTACACTCCTCAGGGTTCTTAGCAGCTGCAAGCTCCTGTTAATCCTCTGCATCATTATGATGAGTATGAAAATCCTGTATATTTGCCTCTAATTAATCCCAACTAGTTCATGTACCTTTTGAGACAAACCTATGGTCCACAAGGACAATCCTTTTAGGTACAACCTTTGGTCCAACATGGACAACCCTATGGTCCACGGGGACAACCTGTTACACTAAAAATTGTCATCCTGACATTTTGCTATATGTATGAGCTCATTATCACTCATACTTCCTCCTTTAAAAGTCTAACATATCAGTTCCTCATGTCAAGCCTTGAAAATCAGAGAAAAGTTCCTAAAAATCTCCTTAACTTTGCTGTCGCACTTTCTCTATATCTTGCTTGTGGTCCCGCACCTAATGTTCATGTCTTTTGCGTACCTGAACACACTTTATCTATGTTATGGGTGTGGACCCCTGTAAATATTAAAAAGGCACAAGTAAACTCAAAATAGATCACTTTCAGTAAATTCTAGAAGCTTCTAGAAAGAATCTTGCGGTGGCAGAACCACTCTTTTGTGGTTCATGTATCCCTTACCTTATGGAGCTAACCCCTTGATGTGAGGAGCTTATCCCTTTGAAGGAGGATTCTATCCCTTCATAATTGGAACTGAAAACCTCCTCTTTTCCATTATAAAAAGAGGCATTGGGTAGCCTCAAAGGGAGTTCAAGCTTTGAATTATTTGAGGTTAAGTGCTATTGAGATTCAGACTCATTTAACTGAGATTTTTGTGAGGAGAGATCACATACCTCTATTTTTCTCGGTTGGAGGAGTGAAGAGCTTATCAGAGTAGAGGAGATTCCTGCTTCGGACCCCTGGAAGGCCTGTTCAACATCAAGGCTAAGGTTGTAAGGTTTTCCTTCTTTTAAAGTTAATACAAATGAATTCATTTTTCTCAATAAGTTGTTAGTTAACTGTTTATTTCATGGATTCCTTGATCACTATGATAAGCATGATTTACGATATTTACTATAGAGGTGCTATTTAATTTTTTCTTATTTGTGACTATAGGTGTACAAAGATAACTCCTTCAAGTGCACGAGGGACAACAACTACTTCAAACGAGAATTGGACATACGGTAAGTCTTTTACACCACTATAGTGTTGTCTGTAAATCATATATGCTTAGAGAAAGATTAATTCATTTGGATGTTTGTTGCTAAATTACCTTTTTGGTACTAGGGAGATTGGTCTTGTCCGCAAGATTGATTAATCCACACAACAAATTGGCAACTCCATTGGGGAAGAACATGTTGTTTTTGGTTCTCTTTTATTTTGATTGAGGAAAAGTTTTTCCTGGTTTTTTATTGATGAATATCTGCCTGGGTAGCTTAGGTTTTCTCTGTTTTTGAAAATTTTGAAATCTTTTATGTTTTTCTTTAGTTTTTTTAGGGACCGCACTTTTTCGTTTTGCACAGTGTAGGCAGTTTCGCACTTTCCTTAAGTAAACAGTGCGGGACCACACCTGTTACTTATGGAAACCTGCAGACCCTGTTAAAATTTTGAAAAACTCCAGATTTCTTTCTTTAGTTTATCTTTATTTTTTATTTAGAGTTTTTAGTATCTGCCCAGATTGACGTTGTTTCTGTCAAAAGCCTTTTGTGAATGAATTCCAGCAGTATCTGTGTTTTGATGATTTTCTAGAAGTTTTGCATTTTGGATTGCTTTTCATTTGGTCTTTGTAGTGATTCAAAGCATTGGCAGTTTGAAATACCTCAGATTACATTGGTAATTTTTCCTTTTTGTTGAGTCTGACCTGATTGTGAAATCCATCCTTTATTGAGAAATATATCTACTTATTTCTTTGCAAATCTTCGAAAAAAAAACTTTGTTATAGGTTTTTGAATTTCATCTTTTATAAAAAACATATCTGAGTGTTTTTTATTTGTTTGTTATTCTGGAAAAATAGATCCTCATTTTACTGAAAAACTAAGTAAAAAGTTCCTCAAAAAATATTAAAGCTTTTATTCAATTAGATTTTTAAAGTTTGTAGATCTCGAAATTAGTTTTATAGTTTTGAGTGCTTTTAAAATTTGTAGATTTCTTTTGAAGGAAAATTGTTTTTTTAGTTTCAAGTTTTTGAAAGTGAAAGGATTTTCTTGTGAGCTTTGATAATTTGTCTCATTTTGAGTTAGTGTTGAAGAGACAAAAATATTTTCTTCCAATTATTCTTTATGCTTAAAGAAAGAATTATTTCTTAAAATAATTGCATTTTCCAACTCTTTCTTTAGCTAGAATTTCATTGAAAGAAAACGATTTGATTATCATTTTTAGGTGCATTTTTAGTGTTTTTGGAAGTCGAGTCTTCACACCATAAAAGTTTCATTTCTGTACCTATTGACTTAATAAACAGCTCATAAAATTAACGCTTGATTAAAATTCATCTAGCAATCTTTTATTTTCTAGGGCTCTTATCACCAACATAGCTTAGGCTAGTATCTTGGAGTAGGGAGTAATTAACTCTCCAAGATAGTAAAAACAAACAAGCAGATAAATCTTGTGGTAGGAAATAAATCCAATTGTAATTGGTACAATCTGGGAAGCTTCTCTTAAAGAATTCAATCACGAGATCATATCCGAACCTTTGAGACAATCAATTATGTTTCATTGGGGAAGATAGAAGATTTTGCGCGCATTACAAACGGTAAACCTAAAATTAACCATTCTCAAGGAGCCTGGGGTCACTTGTCGGTAAACCTCGAATTAACCATGTCGAGGAAACTTCAAGGGGATTAAGCTTTGTTACTCTGCCCTTGCACGTGGGATCGGATCGTAGACTATTCCCCCAGTTGTATTTGTTACTGTTGGTAACCTTAGTGTCCAAAAATGTAAGATTATTTCCTGAGGTGACGGTGAAGGAAAGATCTCACTGTACATGGAGTAGATTTCGACTAGACTCACTTGGACTCTCTGGGGGGTTCTCTTCACACGAGATGTTTTTGTGAAGAAAATTGTGCCAGTTTGTTTCATTAAGCAGGTTGTCGGGGTAACTGTTCCAACTACCCTTTCTATGTTAAATTTCTACTAAGTTGGATTTCATCAACAACTAATGTTTTTAGTACGGGAAGTTTACTTCTTGTTTGTGGTTTGAACTCTTAGATTTTTAAGTGCATGATTCAGATGTTTGTTTCTTTAGAGACTTTAGGTGTTTTTATTGAAATTTTTCTTTCTTTGCATGTGATTAGTTAATATTTAATCGTGGCGGAATTGCCGAGACAATCCTGGAGACTTCAAGGGAAACCCCCTGGATATACACCAGGTCAGCTTGAAGGGCTGCATGCTCTACTATCATCTAGTAGCAATAGAATTAGATCAAAGGAAGTTGGAACTTCATTTATAGTTGTTCATCCTGATCATCAAACATCCACAACAGGGCACATTCAAGAACCGATATCACTTTCTGAAGTTACTGGTAGTATTTCTCCTTCCAGTGAACTAGCTGATGAACCTAAAACTGAACCTTTTGTTTTGGAAACATCCTCAGGATTTATTACACCAACTTCTAGCGATCTTGGTTCACCTAGGGTAAGAAATATTGTCACTGAAGATCTTCCATCTGGCCTTATTTCTATTGAAGAACTTACTAGTCCAGACGAAGAGTTATCTCTTCCTGAATCCCCTCAGTATTTAAATATTAGGAAGCATGAATCTATTTTCTACAGCCCTATTCGAACAGATGCTTGGTATCTATCTTTGAAAAACTTTTTAGAGAATCCAGTTCTTGCTTTTTCTCCACCTCGAATTCCATTTCATCCTACACCTAGAGGTTACTATCCTTCAGCCATCATGGCAGGAGAGTCATCCATGTTTTCCCAGACACCGAAAGAATTTTTACATGGTGGTCCTTTTGTTCCTTCGAGATATCAGGCTTTGTCTGGTACTTTCTCTTGAGTAGCTCCTCAACGAATTGAACATGTATTATCATCTGGTCTTAATGGATTTAAAACTAAAACGTCGAACGCAGAGCAAATCTTTATGATGTCTGGTAATATTCCAAATCCTCAACCTCAAGGTAGTCAGTTACTGCCTGGAGGGAAATTTCAGGGAAATCAGTTACCACCTGGGGGGCAACCTCAAGGTAGTCAATTATTGCTGGGGGGGCAACCTTCAAGCAACCAGTTACCACCTGGGGGGAAACCTCAAGGAAAATTTTTCCCAGGACAAACTGTGGAATCATATTATTTTGGAGGACAACCCCAAGGATAGTACATACCTTAAGGTTATCAACCTTCAGGACAATACATACCCCAAGGTCAACCCCAAACTCAATATGGTCCTCAGGGTCCTTATCAACCCTAGTTTCAATACACGCCTCAGGGTTATCAACCTCAAGGTCAGTACCCAATTCAAGGTTTCCAACAGCCTTCTGGTCAATCATCTGTACAAGGAGCTGTAAATTTACCACTTACTTATCAGCCCTACGTTCAACCAGGCTATGGTCCTTACGTTCCACCTTCTACGAGACAATACCCCAGAATGAATATGGTGTGGGATCCATCGCAATATCAACAACCTATGTAGCCTAATGTGAAGTTGCCTTCTCAACCTGGACAACCTTTGGTTTCTGGTCCAACCCAGCAACCTTTCCAGCCTACTATTCAAACTCCTGCACCTAGTTCTGTTCAGCAATCTAGGTCTAGTACACCTCAGACTCCGCCTCAGACTGATGCAACTGCTGCAACTTCTATTCAACCTATAACACCTGTTTCTAGAGTATCTGTAGCTCTGAGTTCTTCTATCCTTGCATCCGTGCAAATCCCTCAAGTATCTGTACCCCAGTCAGGACCTTTAGTTCAGACTTTGGTCCAAATGCCTGCGGGACAAGCTGGTACAAGTACAGTTGTCACAAGTCAACTGAAATTCACGTATCAATCGTACCAGGGACAGGCTCAATTTGGTCCCGTTTCACAAAATCCAAATTATCAGTATCAACCATACCCTGGCTATACTTATCAACAGCCTCAACAACCCCAGTTTGGTCTGGTTAATCCTAGTTATCCGGGAGGTTACACAATTCCTAATTCAACTCTGATTCCCAGTTATCCTAGGTATCCTCCTCCTGGAACTACTTTGGATACTCAAGGTTTTTGTGACCCTAACCATCAGTTACCATTTATTGCAACTTTGGATTTACCTGATTTGACGTGCCTTATGAATGATCCAATTTTCTATTATCCGTTCTGGCCGCCAATGCCGCATAAGTTGCCCAGTGATATACCAAAATTTGAAGGTAAATCAGGAGAGGATCCATCAAATCACGTGATGACTTATCACCTCTGGTGTGTGTCTAATTCAATAATTGATGATTCAATTCACTTGCGTCTTTTCAAAAGAACTCTTATTGGTCTTGCCGCCAAATGGTACATTGAGTTACCACAAGGCTCTTTTAATAATTTTAGTCAGTTATCAACTGCCTTCTTGACTCATTTTCAGTTTCATGTCGGATACGAAAATGGCACAGAACTATTAACTTCACTAAATAAATCCACGTCCACATATATTTATGATCATATTCATGAATGGCGACATAGAAGGCGTTTGGTGAAAGTTTACATTCCGGATAAAATTTTGGCAGAATGGTTTGTTAAATCATTATTACCCAAAATCACTAAAGACGTAGCTAATGCTGGTGTCGTTACTGAGGAGCAAGTAATTGCTTAAGCTCAGTACCTTGACCTCGTTTATACGCAGTCAGGTACTTTACATGAAAAAATCCCCGATCTTCCAGAACAAGGTCAAATAGCTGCGGTTCCTTCAGGGTCTCATGCCGCTGATGGTATGATTGGTACAGTAAATACTAAAAGCAAGAAGAAATATTCAAAGAATTCTTCTCCTATTATAACTGTACCTGATTCCCCGAAAGGAGAGTCTTCCCCCGAAATTTCTGCCAACATTCATGTCGTAAAAACATCTACGACCAAATCTAAATCCGGTGGTAAAAAGAAAGGGAAGAATAAAAACAAAAAGAATTCAAAAGAGAAAACTGATAAAAACAAATCCAATGACAAAAAACACAAACCTCGCTATCCTTGTTACATTTGTGATGAGGATCATTTTACTAAAGAATGCCCACATCAAGCAGAGGTTGTGAAATTCATTAAGGGTTCACAACAACCTGTTGTCTTGAAGGATCCTTTCCCAACTCAATATAGTAAGATGGTTGGATCTACCTTGAATGCCTCAGAAGAGCCTATTCTGATGATTTCTCATGTAAGAATTGCGACGCAATCACAAGATTATGGTAGTAAGAATCATGTTGATGGTAAAGAAGCAGAATCTTCTAGTGCAAATACATCAACTACACCTCCTCCTATTTCTGGTCCACTACAGATCGAGAAACCAAATCTAGACTTAATAATAAAACCGCCTACTAAAGGTTTTCTTCATAAATCATCTTTCAATCCACATGCGAGAGATGCTTAGAATTACAAAATTGTTGAAGACTTAGCTATTTCCCCTTCAGCAATGTCAGCTTTGGAAGTGCTGCAATCATGCCTAGCACAACATAAATTACTTTTGTCTACCATAGGAGCTGTCAATATTCAGGATTCGAACCTTATAATATTCGATTTAGAGAATATTACACCTCGCCTACCTCACCAAATGGCTTTCCAAATTCCAGTGTTAGTAAAAAACAGACCAATCTTTCGGACTGTGATTGATGAGGGAGCTTCAACGTGTATTATGTCTATCCAGTGTTGGAAATCACTTGGTTCTCCTAGACTCAATCAATATTTGACAATTATAAAGGCTTTTTATGGCCGAGGTTTCCACCCTTTTGGTATTTTGCAGGATTTACCCATAGGGGTCGAAGGTAAAACCGTAAATATAGATGTGGAAATGGTTGATGTCCCTCTAGATTACAACCTTCTTCTGGGTCGTAGTTGGTCTTATGCTATGACTACTATTGTTTCTTCGGTCTTTTGGCTCATAAAATTTCCACATCAAGGAAGGATCGTTACAATAGATCAGTTAACTTATTTTTCTTCTGATCCAGCCTCTACAGAAACAATCCAGCATGTTGGTAAAGCGGCCATCCCTTACAAGGATGTTGGAGTAGGTTTGATTAAATATTCTGGTTTACTAGGAACTTTTTCCTTTCCTCTTTCTAACCTATCGCCTTTTATCGCAACTATTCATATGATTTCTTCAGATACTATTATATTTGATGATCCTTGGGTTGTACCTTCCAACTCCGAGTTAGATTCATTTGATGGCATGATGCCTTTGAGTCCATTTGAAATTGCATATCAGGTTGTACAGTCACTTTCCGACCCTTCTTCAACTGAAACTGATCCAATGAATGGGATCCATGAGGAATCACTTTGTATATCTAGTTCAGCCACAACGACATTTCTTGATCTTGTTCATACTGATGAGCAGATTCGTGAGCTTATGTCTATTGATGATTTACCATGGGAAGATCTACATCATCAATCTTTGTTTTTACCTAAGCTGGATCATTTTCAAGATGATTTCGCTTCTATTTTTACTGCTGAATATGTCAAAGAACCACATAATCCATTGCAAAATCCTGATTCTGAGTTAAATTTGGAAACTATCTCTTGAAAGATTCCAATTGACATTTCAGTAAAGCCATAAATAATTGAAAAAATTCATATAGGTGCTTGCTGTACAGAAGATGAAATTCAAACTTATAAAGCCCTATTTCAAGAATTTTGTGATGTGCTTGCCTGGTCCTATGAAGAAATGCCAGGAATTGATCCGTCAATTTTCGTACATGAAATCAAGACTTACTCGGATGCCAAACATGTCTGTCAACTTCTACATCAAATACATCCTAGAAAATTTGTTGCTATCAAAGCCGAAGTTGAGAAATTACTTCATGCAGGTTTCATTTATCCAATTCCTTTAACGGATTGGGTATCAAATATTGTTCCTATTACTAAAAAACAAGGAACGATACAAGTATGTATCGATTATAGGGATATTAATCGAACTTGTCCTAAAGACAATTATCCAACCCCCTATATCGATCAAATAATTGATGATTGTGCCAGCAGTGAAATGTTTTCCTTTATGGATGGTTTTTCCGGTTACAATCAAATAAACATACTCCCTGCTGATCAACCAAAAACAGCTTTCATTTATCTGTGGGGAACATTTGCTTATTGCAAACTACCCATGGATTGAAGAACGCTGGAGAAACTTTTCAAAGGGCTATGTCTTACACATTTCATGACATTAAGCACATTGTGCAGCCTTATCTCGATGATTTACCTGCTCATTCGTCGCGTAGGGTCGACCATCTCACTCATTTACGAGCTATCTTTATGAGATGTAGGCATTATCGAATTAGGATAAATCCACACAAATGTGTTTTCTATGTAGAATCGGGTCGCTTACTGAGATTTGTTGTTTCAAAAGCAGGCATTCGCGTTGATCCATCGAAGGTTGAAGCTATTGTCAATTTACCTTCTCCTTCGACTCTGCGCCAACTCCAAAGTTTGCAGGGGAAAGCAAACTTTTTACGTCAGTTCATTCCTAACTATGCCGAGCAAACAAGGGGTTTTACTCGGTCGTTGAAGCAGAACATTCCATTATTTTTGGATGAGATCACTGATCGATCTTTTAATGCACTTAAACACGTGTTGACCCATGCATCATTATTGCATCCTCCCAACTACAACCAAGACTACGTTTTGTACCTCGCCGCTTCTCATTCCGCAATTGGGATTGTTTTATTTCAGGAAAACGAATCTAAAATTGAACATGTGATTTACTATCTCAGTCAAAATCTGCATCTGACTGAGATCAAATACACACATGTGGAGAAATTGGCCTTGGTAGCTGTTCAAGCTGTCCAAAGATTTAGACACTACATCTTATTATGCAAAACCACAGTAGTTTCTGACTGTAACCCTATGATGTAAAATTTAACCAAACAATTTCTAGGGGGCAGGTATTCCAAATGGATAGTTATCCTGCAGGAATTTGACTTGGAATTTGAAAAATCCAAGGCAAAGAAATCTTTGGTTTTTGTCGAACTAATGTGTGATTTCCCCTCTATTGATACCGAAACTATGGAAGAGGAGCCCATTGCGGACGAATCCTTATTTCTTATCAATATGCTTAATCCATGGTATGGGGATATTATTGTTTATCTTCAAACCCAATCTTTTTGGCCTGAAATCTCACGATGTCAGTGACGGAAAATACGTTTCCAATCCCAAAAATACAATATTATTGGTGATGCACTCTATCGTTGTGGAGCAGATTCTATTTTCTGACGTTGTCTTACTCATGAAGAAGATGAGAAGGTTTTAAATGACTGCCATTCTGGAGCATGTGGCGGTCATATGTCTGGGTATGCCACAGCCCAAAGGATATTGCGTGCTAGTTATTTATGGCCGTCGTTATTCAAAGATTGTATCTATGCAGTCCAGAAATGCCACAATTGTCAACTTTTTTATCGTAAGATGTGTGCACCACCCACTCCTCTTCACCCTATAATTGCTATCGGTCCTTTCAAAACAAGGGGTATTGACTTTATTACATGTAACCCTCACTCGATCGGGGGGCATGCGTATATTATCTTAGTAGTAGATTATTTTACTAAGTGGGCCGAGGCGATGCCTACATTTTCGGCAGACGACAAGACTGCTGCAACCTTTGTATTCAATCAGATAATTGCTAGGTTCGGTGTTCCTCAAGCCATTATTACAGATCATGGAAGTCATTTTCGGAATATCATGATGATTGAACTGACAGATCAACTTGGCCTACACTACGATAGTTCCACTCCGTATTATCTGTAGGCTAATGGTCTGGTTGAAGCTATCAATAAATTTTTAGTCGCTATGATCAGACGAATTATTGGTATTCATAAGTCGAATTGGCATTCCATGTTATTTTTAGCACTTTGGGCATATCGAACCTCAGTAAAAACATCAACTGGTTTCACTCCCTTTCAACTGGTTTACGGTTTGGAAGCTATGTTGTCGATTGAATGAGAAATTATGTCTTTGAAGTTAGCCATAGAATTACTCCCAGCTACGTCTAAAGAGGAGAAACGTTTTTTGTACTTGGCTCAGTTAGATGAGAATCGATGAAGTGATGCAATAGCAAACAAGACTCATGTTAAACGAATAAAAGCTCAGTATGATAGAAGTGTTACCCCTCGAAATTTTTCAGAAGGAGACCTAGTCTTAGTTTATGATCAAGCCAACGATAAGCTAGGAGATGGAAAATTCGTGCCTATGTGGCATGGTCCTTTCATTCTTAAGCGAAAGATAGCAAAAGGGGCCTATGAGCTGATAGATTTTGACGGTGTCCCTTTCGATAAACCCAAAAATGGGCTTTATCTAAAGCGATATTATGCTTAAACTTGGTGTGGAGATTTTTTATTAGATTAGATTTCTTTACTGCTGGTGTGTCTTAGATTAGAAAAGTGTGCCTAGTTTAGAAGTGTGTTTTGTCACTATTCCTGCTTATCTGAGTTTTACTCTTGATATTACAGATGTCGACGTCTCTTCAAACATACATTGGTTTTGCTGATGGTGTTTGTCATAGTACACGAAATATTTCTTCCGTAGTTTGGGTTATCTATTCACCCTCTCACGAGTTAGTATCCATGCATGGGGTAAGCCTTGGTCAAACAACGAATAACATTGTAGAGTATAGTGCAGTGATTGAGTTACTATCTAAATCCATATCTTTTGGAATTCGGAGTTTGATTGTTAGGTTGGATTCTGAACTTGTTGTATTACAGCTCAACAGGGTTTATGCCATTAGAAATCTAGTGTTATTATGGTTATTTTTAAGAGTTCGTCTCTTGGAATGTGAATTTGATTACATTGAATATCAACATATTCAAAGACATTTAAATACATTAGTAGATGCAGTTGCTTCTAGTATGATAAATTGACATTTGCAATAATGAAAACAGTAAATTAAGCAACATCCATAACATGTACATAGATAGCCGGTAAATAGTGATATATCATAGTATAGAAGTGTTCCAAAAATATACATCGTCTTCGATCATAGGTTGGAAACACCTTATGATCAGAAAAAATGGTAATACAAAAGGTCAAAAATATGAGCCTACGACATGATCATCCTATCAATGATGGTGATCATGATAAGAGACCACTACCTGAGCCACCCTACATAGGAACCTCCTAAAAGGTCCTGGAACACCAATCACGTATCTCTGTAATCTGAATGGAATTTCATCTATGTCTATCTCTGGAATGTCTAGAGTCAGGCACTCTAGGTGATGGTCTTAATCAAACAAGATCTCTGCTAATTGGCCTGTTGGGGTTGGTGCAGCTGTAGCTGGTTGTCTTCTTTCATAAGGCTGGAGATGGGCTGGTCGCCGTGGGCCCACATCTGCATTTAAAAATTTTTGTTATTAATTTCAAGACGATCAAAAAAAAAAACAGAACTTAGAAATTGTTGAAAATGATTTTACCTGATTCATCCCACTGTTCCCTTGTTGGGAAAGTCATCTCTCGATCACCGCGAAAATCTATCCCGACGTATGGAAAATACTCTATAACAAAAATTTGGTGTTCCAACCAACGGAAATATGAAGAAGGAAATCTAACAACCCTGACACCCTCAGTAGCATGATGGGCCATCAATGCAACCCAACGAACCATCCTAGGTTCTCGAGGTAGTCCAGCATCAACAGGAATGTTTTGCGGAGCTAACATGGGGATCCTCTCTAGAGCAAAGGTGACTACAATGGATCCATATCCAGATTTATCTAGCTTTCCATTCTTTGCTATGGTTGTTTGGCCTTTTATGTTTTCCAACACAGCTTCGCACCAATTGAAAATGGTGCCTCGAAAACATTGTACAGCAATGCGCATTTGGGAACCGGTAGCCACATGCAACACTGCACTCCCACACAATCTGGTAATAGTAAATGCAATAAATTTTAGCTCGAGATGGATGACAGTTTTTATGTCAATCCGTTTGTCCCTGGGGTTTTCCTGATCATTACAGAACTCTTGTTGAAGACAAGCGACAGTCTGGCCACTTGGCCTAGTCCCAAACAGAGAAATTTGTTCGTCCCTCTTGGACAAACTAGTCAAAAACTAGATATCCTGCAGCTCAATTTCGAGCCGGTGGCTACCAATAAATAAACACTGGTCCTATATGTACCACTTGTTCACCATCCATGTTAGGAGGTCTACCTGTGCCCTCATGCCCTGAATGGCCCAGAATTTATACAAACCACATGCTCTTAATGCTTGCATTGCAGGAAAATGGAGCATTGCGGCATCATCTATGTCTTCATGCTCACGTTCTCTCCAAATTATCATCTTTTTTATCCTACAAGGCATAAAAAGATATATTAGAACAATCTAATTTGAAAATTTTTGGGCAGCAAGTGAGAAATTTAATTTTGAAATTCAATTGCGCGGGGTCCACACTTTGTCTTCATACACAGTGCGTAGGAACGCATGAGTGCTGTGTCACAAGTGTGGAGCCATGAATTTTTTCTACATAGGAAAAAGTCAGGGTCCGCAGGGCCCATGTGTTGCGCATGCGGACCCCCGCGAGCGATTTTTTAAAACAGATTTTTGTCTTAAAAATGAAATCTAAAGCCTAAAAATGAAATGTAAATGGATGAAATACAAGATTAGGAGGTCATGGATTACCTGGAGCTGACGGTTCTCGATTTCATCAGACGGATTTTCCAGAATCTTCACAGGAACTTTTTTACCCAAAAGCTTTTACATTTCACTCTGAACTCGAACGGTAAAAATGAAGTTAGAAAAGTCCTTTTTATAAGTTTTTTCGAGTAAATGAATATTTAATTTGTTTATTTTTCACTTTAAAAAGGTTATTTTTGAAAGAATTTTTATTTATCTTAAACAGGTATGTGTAATATTTCAAGTTTTTGTGCAGAAATTGGATTTTTCAGGAGAATTGATCATTTTTCAACAAAGAGCATACTTTTATCACTTTTTTGGATTCTTTCAAAAATTCACGAAAAAGTGAAACATTGGAGTCCTCTTTTAAGCCCTTTTCAGACTCTATAAACATGAAAATATTGCCGAGCACTTGATTATTCGAACTCATTAAAATAAATGAATGATCATCCCTTCAGTATAAGTTTACCCCTTTTACGGACTGAAATGGACTATTTACGAAAAAGGTATACATTGACTAGTTACGGTCAATAGAGTTCTCTCCTGCATTATTCTATCCTTTTTCGGGCTCGAGAGACTAAATTTACGAAAAAGTACACCCATCGAGTTTTCTTAAGTTTTTTCTTCTGACTCCCTAAAATTGAAAAACACCGAGTTTCTCCTATACTCGACTCGTTAAAATTTAGCAGTAAAGGACCTGTTCAATTCTAAACAGGAATGAACCACTCCTTCTTAGGGTTCGAATTTTAAACTAAGTTGGACTCATCCGAAGGATGAGCTTATAAACAAGAAAATGTTATCCTCTGCAAGCTTGTAAAAAATAAAGAGGTACCTGCCAGAAATGGTGGGGGAAAAGAGAGAAAAATGGACTTGTTTGTTGTATTTTGATTTTTTGAAAATCTAGTTAACCACTCTTGAACACGACACTTTTGTTCACCTGGGTTGGGAAATCCTTTTCCTAATAGTTAATCAAACCATATTGAAAGTTTTCAACCGGTTTCTGGGTATTAGCTTTGGGTCAATTGTCACCAAGCCTTATGCAGTGTCGTTATGTGTTCAAGAGGACAGTTCAAATAAACCATTCATTTGCAAAATATCTGTCATTCATTTTGACCATCCTTGAGTCAGTCCTTGCCAATATATTTTCAAAACTTGATCTATGATTTCGTGTTGTGGGCTTCCCTATGACGGATCACTTTCTATTGAAAACAGCTCATTATCTAGAAAATTGATCTAGAAATCGTCAGTACCTTGAAATCTGCATGCCTCAATGGAAGATTTCTCGCCTTTGATGACAGGTTGCATTATTGACATTCGATTGAATGATTCCGTGACATGTTCGACTTCAGCTCATTCATTTACATTTCATGGATTGTACTGAGTACTTTGAGAGCCATTGACATTACTGGTGGTTACTCTCACACTTGTTAACAATTTACATCATTGACTGGTAATCAAGTGGTTTCTACCATGTTCAACTTCAATACATTCATTCACATGGATAGAATTGTACCAGTTCGAGATGCGGAAATCAAGACCCTGGATCTAGTTTCTACCATCCAGGCTGCGAGGAATTTTGTTATCATTTATATAATATACTGTTCATAAACAGATGGCTGCGTCCATACTATGTCTACACATGTCTATACTGTGATGTATTCAAAATCATTCCTATATCAGAACAGTTTGAATTAGTTTCTAGTTAGTTTTGATCTAAGTATGGGAATGCCTACCTCACCGATGATATTTTTACATATATATATATATATATATATATATATATATATATATATATATATTGCATTGAATGTTTTTACAGGTTCTGACTGGGGTGTCCACAGGATGATCCTTGAAATGATAAAGTACTGCACTCTTCATATATGACAGACTTTAACTTCATCTATTCCAGACTTTGCACTTTAGGGGGCAATTTGTTACACTAAAAATTATCATCCTGACATTCTGCTATATGTATGAGCTCATTATCACTCATACTTCCTCCTTTGCAAGTCTAACATATCAGTTCCTCATGTCAAGCCTTGCAAATCAGAGAAAAGTTCCTAAAAATTTCCTTAACTTTGGTGTCGCACTTTCTCTATATCTTTCCTGTGATCTCGCACGTAATGTTCATGTCTTCTGCGTACCTGAATGCACTTTATCTGTGTTATGGGTGTGGACCCTTGTAAAGATTAAAAAGGCACAAGTGAACTCAAGAAAGCTCACTTTCAGTAAATTCTAGAAGCTTCTAGAAAGAATCTTGCAGTGGAAGAACCACTCTTTTGAGGTTCATGTATCCCTTACCTTATGGAGCTAACCCCTTGATGTGAGGATCTTATGCCTTTGAAGGATGATTCTATCCCTTCATAATTGGAACTGAAAACCTCCTCTTTTCCACTATAAAATGAGGCATTGGGTAGCCTCAAAGGGAGTTCAAGATTTGAATTATTTGAGGTTAAGTGTTGTTGGGATTCAGACTCATTTAACTAAGATTTTTGTGAGGAGAGATCACATGCCTCTATTTGTCTTGATTGGAGGAGTGCAGAGCTTATCAGAGTAGAGGAGATTCCTACTTCGGACCCCAGGAAGGCATGTTCAACATCAAGGATAATGTTTTCTTTCTTTTAAAGTTAATACAAATGAATTCATTTTTCTCAATAAGCTGTTAGTTAACTGTTTATTTCATGGATTCCTTGATCACTATGATAAGCATGATTTACAATGTTTACTATACAGGTGCTATTTAATGTTTGCTTGTTTGTGACTATAGGTTTACAAAGATAACTCCTTCAAGTGCACGAGGGACAACAACTACTTCAAACGAGCATTGGACCTATGGTAAGTCTTTTGCACCTCTATAGTGCTGTCTGTAAATCATATATGCTTAGAGAAAGATTAGTTCATTTTGCCATTTGTTGCTAGATTACGTTTTTGGTACTAGGGAGATTGGTCTTGTCCGCAAGATTTATTAATCCGTACAACACAACCTTATGGTCTGCTAGGACAACCCTTTGAGGCACAACCTTCGGTCCAACAAGTACAACCCTACGATCATGTTGGTCAACCTTATCTTCAACAGGGAGCATCTTAGGTTCTCGAGGTGAAAATATATCCATCAGATGGACAACCTTTTGTGCAATAGAACCAACCTTACGTTCAGCAAGGCCCAAATTTTGTACAACAAGTTCAAGCCTCTCTACTCAACCGATTCAACCTATTCTTCAGGGGAAACCTGGCTCATCCCAACCATCAAGCCAAAATATTCCACAAGGAAAACCCAGTGGCTATCAACATCAAGGCCAACCTATACTGTAGGGACAACCTGTTCAAGCCCATCATCTAGGCCAAACTGCCCTCCAGCGAAAACCTATTCAAACACAACATCTGGGTCAACCTGCACCCCAGGGGCAACCCATCCAGCCTGAGGACGCCACTTACATTCCTCAAGGTAAATCTAAGGTGGTATATAGTGCACCCCAAGGTGTTGCTTACATTCCTCAAGGTCAATCCCAGGTGGTATACTGTGCACCTCAAGGCACTTCTTATATTCCTCAAGGTCAAAATCAAGTGTTATATAATGCACCTCAAGCCACTACTTACATTCCACAAAAAAATCCATATGTTGCTCATACAGGACCTCAGTGGTTCTCTCAAAATCAATATCCTGGTCCTCAACCAGTGTATGGGGAGAATTATCAGGCTTATAACCCCTATGGAAAAAATCTTGCGGGACAGAACATATGGGGGTAGAATTTCTCCCAACTTGGTTGGAATCCCAATACTGGTCTTTATCAATTATCTGGAATGCCTTCCAATCCAAAATTTACCTTCCTTGCTATGCTGGAACTGCCCGATGTGTCAAAGTGGATGAATGATCCTATCCTTCATAATCCATATTGGCCTCCAGTTCCAACTAAAATCCCTGGCGATTGTCCCAAATCTAAGGGCAAGTCTAGAGAAGACCACCAAGCACATGTTATGGCATACCATCTTTGGTGCTCCTCTAACTCTTGGGTTGACGATTCCATTCGAATAGGTATTTTCCAAAGGACTCTTACTGGTGCCACTGCCAAGTGGTACATTGAACTCTCCCATGACATCTTCCAATATTTCAATTCTCTATCCATGACATTTCTCATGCACTTTTAGTTACCAGTTCATTATGAAACTGGGACGCATCTCCTCATGTCATTGAAACAAGGTCGAGTTACCCATATCTCTGATCATATTCATGAATGGAGGCGACATCGTCATTTGATCAAGTTTGAGATTCCTAATCAACTTCTAACGGATTGGTTCACTACCTCTTTTGTTGCTCTGATTTCTAAGGACATTTCTATGGGGGCATGTGTTACTGAGGAACAAGCCATCTCTCATGCCCAGTACCTTGATCTTGTGTACTCTTAGTCCGGCACATTCTATGACCTCTTACCTGATGCCCCATGACCTGGAACTAGAAAAGCACTAGTGAAACCATCTATAGACGATATCATAGGTTCTATGTCTTGGAATTCTTAGAAGTCTTCTCTGAATTTTGCGAAGAAAAAATCTACTTCTTCCACTGATATTGCTTCTCATCCACCCCCGAATTCTAGTAAAACTGTGGAATTGAATGTCGTCCAGTCCAATCCGACAGATAAAAATTCCAAAGGTAAGAGGAAGGGTAAAGGTAAGGCCAAAGCCAATACCCTAGAATAGGATTATCAAAAACCCAATGCTGATGATTTTTCAAAAGACAAACTGAAGTACCCTTGTTCAATTTGTGACGAAGAGTATTACACCAAGGACTATCCACAATGGGCCGAGGTGAGTCGACTGCTCAAGGGAACTCAAGGCACTTCGACTATTCTTAAAGAACCATTCCCACCATAGTAAACTCACATAGTGGAGCAACCTCAGTCCTCCACCACATTTGGCTCTTAGGTTTTCATGATGAACGATCCTACACCCGTCTCTGTTGCGACCCGATCAAAAGATTATACCGAACCATGTCAGGTAGCAGGGAAGGAAATCACTCATCTTCATCCTCCCTCGCCTGCTTCTAGCCCTCTTCATATTGAAAAGCCCAGTACTGAGCCCATTATACAGCCACCTTCTAAAGGTGTACTTCGAAAGTATTCCTACAATTCCAATGCCTGTGCCACTCAGCATTACAGTATTGTTGAGGATTTGGCTCAAGTGCCATCTACTATGTCTACATTGGAAGTGCTTCACAGTTTTCCATTGCAACAAAAGGCTTAGTTATCTTCCATCAGAGGGGTTGACCCCACTGATTCTAGCCTTATCACTATAGATTTGGAAAATTTCGTCCCACGTCTCCCTCACCATCTTGCACTAATCATTCAATTTGTGATTAATGGAAAGAATGTCCATGGAGAGGTCGTGGATGAGGGCACATCTACGTCAATCATGTCTTCTGCTTGCTGGAAAGCCATCGGTTCTCTAGCCCTTAATCAATCTCCAAATGATTTAGAATCTTTTGACGGAAGGGAATCTTGCCCTCTTGTTGTTTTCACTAGTTTACCTATTATGTTAGAAGGGAAAAAAATTAACGTTGAGGTTGAAGTCATTGATGCCAAACTCAATTACAATATTCTCCTCGGCTTTAGTTGGACTCATGCCATGCTATGCATCTAGTCCACTCTCTTTCATGTACTTCAATATCTGCATGAAGGAAAGGTCATCACTGTCGATCAGTTGTTCTTTCTCACTTCCACGTCTTTTGAGAGAAATGTTCCATATGTAGATCATATTCCTATTCCTTAGGAGAGCATAGGGCTGGGTCTTTTCAAAGATCCTACCCTTATGGGTATTTTTTCTCTTCTTCCACCCAACACTGCTCAGTTTAACACGATCTCTAGGTATTTTGATCCATGGATCATCCCTTTGTCTGAGAAGATTGATTCATTTGGTGACGCGATGTTGTTAACCCCAATAGAAATTAATTATTGTGAACTTATCTCAGCTTCATCTCTTCCTCCCTCCGATCATACTCCTTTGAGTATGTCTGTTGACACATATTTTCAATCCCCTTGGCTTGGCACTTGGGATTCCCCCAATCCCTTAAAAGCGATATTTCCCATTGATGAGGCCATCGTGGAAAATATGTCTCTTGTGGATACTCCTTGGGACAATATTCATCATCGTTCCTCTTTCATGCCTAGCCTCGGGGCTATGTATACTTGTCTTGAGAAGTTTTCTTCTCAAGTTCCTTCGCATCTGCTTTGAATGCCCATCCTGAAACATTAAGTCTTTACAGAAGGCAACATGGGAAACATTACACAAACAATGCCTATCAATATCTCTGCAAAATCGGGGGTTGTCAAGAACATCCACATTTGGGTGACTATTCTGCTGATGAGATTGAGGTCTATAATAGTCTCTTCTGTGAGTTTCGAGACATTTTTTCTTGGTGTTACAAAGAAATGCCCGACATCGATCCAAGTATAGTTGTGCATGAGATTCCTACTTATCCTAGTGTGAAGCCCGTTTGCCAACATCTTTGTCTCGTGCGCCCTATAAAGGTAGTTTCCTTTAAGGGATAAGTCAAAAAACTTCTTAAAGCTCACTTAATTTATCTGATTCCCTTGACAGAATGGGTTTCTAATATTTTTCCTGTGGATAAGAAGTAGGGTACTATTCATGTCTATGTAGATTGCATGATGTCAATCACACTTTCCCTAAGGATAACTATCCCACTCCTTTTATTGACCAGATCATTGATAAATATGCCAGGAGTGAGATATTTTCCCTTCTACATGAGTCTTTTGGGTACAACCAGATCAATATTATTCTGATCGATCAACACAAGAATACCTTTATCTATCCTTGGGGTATTTTTTCTTATAAGAAGATCCCTTTTGGTATTAAAAATGCTAGAGCTACATTTCAAAGAGCAATGTTTTACTCTTTCCATGATATCAAACACATTTTTCAACCTTACCTAGATTACCTTCGAGCTCATCCTGCTAAGAGTAAAGACCACCTAGATCATCTCCATCAAATATTTCTTTGTTGTACATGCTATAACATTCAACTCAATCTGCATAAGTGTGTCTTCTATTCTGATTCCGATAGACTCTAAGGGTTTATATTCTCTGAATATGGAATTCTTCTCGATCCCCTCAAAGTCAAAGCTATTGTCAATCTCCCCTCCCCTTCCTATTTACATCAGCTGTAGAGTCTGCAAGGGAAAGCTAATTTCCTGCGTCATTTTAACCGAACTATGCTGAAGTAGCCAAAGGATTCACACAATTACTTAAGCAAGGCATCCTATTCCTCTAGGATGAGATTTCCCAAAAGCACTTCGATGCATTAAAGACATTGCTTATCAATGCTCCTCTATTGCATCCTCCCAATTATCATCGCAACCACTCCATCAATTTGGTTGCCACGTTTAGCACTATCGCCATGTTTTTAGTGCAAGACAATGATGATGGTGATGAGCACATAATTTATGTGAGAAACAATCTTCTTGATACTAAAACACGTTACTAAAGTTTAACCTGTTAAACATTTTTCCATATATTTTATTGCACACAGTAACCGTGATTTCCAATTGCAACCCCATGACCTACATATTGAGTCGTCAATTGCTGGAGGTAAAATACTCAAAGTGTATTGTTATCCTCCAAGATTTCGATTTAGAGTTTACTACTGCCAAATCGAAGAAACCATTGGTTTTTGGCGATTTGATTTTCCCCCTCCCTTCTGATTTTTCTCCATCTGGTTCCGAGGAGTGCATTCCAGATGACACCCTTTTTCTGATTAGCACCCTTGATCCTTGGTATAGGGATATCATTGTATATATTTAGACTTCTACCTTTCGATCTGAGTTGATGAAGGATGCTCGTCGATGTGTCCGCCATCATTCATAACCTTATTGTATAGTCGGAGATACTCTCTACCACATCAGAGATGCTTCTTTTCTCCGCCAATGCTTGAACCTCAAGGAGGATGAAAAGGTCCTCAATTATTACCACTCTGGTGCCTATGGTGGTCACATGTATGGATATGTTACTACACAGAATATTCTTTGTGCTGGATAGTTTTTTCCTACCATCTGTAAAGATGGCATTGTTGTTGTCTTCAAGTGTCACGATTGCGAGATTTACTAGCTCAAGATGCGTGCGCCACCTGCACAGCTCCACCCTGTCATTACCATTGGTCCCTTCGCAAAGTGGGGCATTGATTTTATGAGGTGTAACCATCACTCGGCCAAGGGGCATGCTTATATTATGGTAGTCATTGACTACTTCACTAAATGGGCCAGAGCAATGCCTACACTTACAGCTAACAATAAGACAACTGTAAATTTTTTTTTCAATCATGTCATTACTATGTTTGGTTTCCCTCAAGCCATTTTTACTGATCATGGTTCTCATTTTTTTCATTACATGATGGCTAAATTGACTTCCAATTTGGGTCTGCGTCATGAAATATCAACACCATACTACCTGTTTGGTCTCAACCTAGTCTCCTAAATTGAGTTCATTTAATTGTCAACCAGGGTTGGTAAACTGCTGAAGTGAAGTGCACCGTATGTGCCTAGGTGTTTGTCTCTTAATGCGTTGTGTTTAGTGTTTTATGATGTTTTTGGTCTTTTGTGATGATTTATGATGTTTTTGGTTTTTTTTGGTAGTTTTATGTTCACAAGGAAAATGACTAGAAAGCTAGTGGAAAGAAGCTAATGATTAAAATAGAGTGAAGCCTAATTGGTTGATGACAAGTGTCAAATGCAAAGGCAAATAATGAAACAAAATCAAACCTAAACTATGAATAAGTGGAAACAAATCTTGATAATGACTTTTAAGAAAATGACTCAAAACATAAACTCAACTTGTCCAATTCTTTCATCAAAGGTATTTTGAAAGAGATTTTGAGAAATGGTCAGCTAAGTATGCAAATTCTCCTAACTAAACAATTAAACAACTAGCTTATAATGATGCAACATTTTATACATGATTAGAGATTTGTTGAAGCATATTTGGAGGAAAACATTGATACCATCATAAGATCTCTACTCTAAGACTAGTTCCTAACTCTATTTTGCAACTTAGTTAATCATCACTAAATCTCGCCCAAGAGTTATAGATTTCTTTTTAAAGTAGTCTTTTGAGGAAAGGCTCTGTTTATGAAGTAGTAAAGAAGTTGCAAAAGTACCTCAGGCCTTGAAATGATACTGTCTTCTGTTCATATCGTTATGAATCAATTATAGATTTGGAACAAGAAGAGGCTTGTAAATAATGAAGGTTGTTTTGTTAAGTTTAACAACTAAAGTAATCTAATATGTAGTGGATGACAACTAAATGTGGAGTGCAAATGCAATGAGTTAAGCTAAAACTGAACTTAAGATGTCACTAGTCTAAAACAGTACTGAACTAACAAGTCATTATCAAACTCAAAACAAAATAACAGAGCATGAGTTAAATGCAATTAGACTCTGGAGTATCCTAACTAAGCTATCATGCATTATTCTATGGAATTATACAGTCTGTTTTGTCCATCATTATTGGTATTTTGGAAGAGTTTCTTAGAACAATTCTAACTGTACAATTCAGTGCAAATGCAAACATAAAGACTGAAAGCAATTAAAAACTAAGATATCATAGCTATCTCCTACCCATCATTATGATATTTTGGAAGAGCGTTTTAAGAGAAAGAACAGCTATGGTACTGAGTATAAACACACAACTGAAATGTTCAGGATCACAGTGATGCTTAAGACATCATAAGGATTTTTTGGAAGAGTTTCTTCTTTTGGAAGAGTGCTTAGCATAAGTATAACTGTGATGTTGAACAAAAGAGATTACAATTAAATCCTACAACACTATAGCCATTTCCCATTCATTATCATGATCTTTTGGAAGAGCTTCTTCTTTTGGAAGAGTTTTTAGAACGAGTATAACTATAGTGGCTAATGAAAACAACTACGAATTCAAACTTCAAAAATGTAAAGGAAACTAAGATACTTATCTAAATTACGCAAGTAAAATCGTGCAGGAGGCAGGGGCCCTCTACCACCAGATAGAATCTAACTCAAAATCAAATCAACGCTTTCAAAACAATACTGTCTTCTTCATTAAAGGAGAAATAACTTGAACAGAGCAATCTGCGTCTTCAGAAATGTAGCACAGAATCTAAGCAAAATCTAGAACAAAATCTAGCCTAGCTCTCGGTTTCCCAAGTGTTTTTATAACAAATTTACATAACAAGACTTCCAACAATTCCAGGATCATTGTCTTTGCTTATCGAAATCACATTAGGACTCTTGAAAATGGCAACGTAAAGAGAAAAAGGACATATGGACTAAGACAGTCCTATTAGAAGTCTGCCTTCCTAAATGTGTTCCCACGTACCAAAACCATATCCAGAATTCGGTTTTTCCTTCATGGTGAGCAACGAACAATGTAGACATGACGTGGAATATACCCGTATGCGGTTTTTCTTGAGAAGCCACCTAGAACATGCCTAAACGTGAAGACATCTGCAGAATTTCCAGTTAGCTACGGAATGTCTGCATTCTGCAGCTAGTTCCGGTCAAAATGCATTACAATGACAAAAATCACAAAACTTAGCAAGTCAGTCATGTTAATCATTCTAAAAGTAATTTTAACTAAATTCATTGATCAATTGGGTCTGGGATAACAATGGAAAAAGGAAAATGAGGTAAAGCAAGATGAAAGAAAGCACAATCTTGAGGCTCAACATACCCCCACTGCTGACTTCTTGCATGTCCTCATGCAACTTATTCCATAAACTCAGAGGCTTCTGCAAGAACATCTAATCCTCTCCTTCTCCTTTGCCTGGAAGCTAAAGATCTTCTGGGTTTTCTGATGACAAGTTTGAACCTTAAGTTGGTAAGTGCCCTGATTAGCTTCTTGTTCCTCTTTTTCAACTTTTCATTAGCTTTTTCCACTTTGTCCATATGTAGAGATAAGGTTGAGTTCATATCGGTTTTGAGTTTGACTTGTTCCTTTAGAATATCATTCTCATTTTTGATGTGTCTATTAAGTATTTCCAGCTCATACCTATCCCTTCTTAACACATCTATTTCGGACAGTGGAGGACTAGGGGTTCTCTCTCTACTCTCTGAAGCTTTCCTTTCCAAAGTTTCAACATAGTCATAAACTTCTTGCTGAGCAGGGTCAATTTCAGGGGTTCCTTCATTAAAATCCTCTTCAACATCTTCTATATTTATCACCCCTATTTGTTTGATCTGAGTTTTCCTTAGTTTCCCCTTTATTCTATGGCTTCTTATTGGCTGGGAAGATCCCTCTCCTTTCTCTGTGGCAGATTTCTTGATTACCTTCTCTTTCTTAAGTTGTCTCTTGATTTGAGTCAACTTCTCTAAGATGATTTCCTCACTACTTTCCTGGACTGTTTTGTCAATTTCAATTTTTGAAGCTCTCCATTTTCTGCTTCTCCTTGTAGGCTGTTGTTCAGGTGAGGGTTCTTTTGGCTTTTCAAAATGATTTCTTATCAAGAAATTATCCCAAGTATCATTTTTTTTGGCTAAATGGTGTTCAATTAAAATCTTAACCAAGCCATGATGGTATAGAGTTGTCTCTAAAAATTGGACCCTTCTTTGAACACAGGAAGCCATCTTTTTCAAACTTTGAAGAAAAAAGTAGGGTAAGTTTAACTCTTCCTCCAGAAAATGCATTATCAGTCTAATGTGGTAAACATAAAATGTGCCATATCTACCTTCACATGTAATAAATTTTTGCAGAATAAGCAGTATGTTTCTCCATTTATTTTTCAATGCAGAACTTGGAATTCCCTTCTTAAACACAGTGATATCCATACCTGGTGATTTTAGAATTTGCTTCCAGGATTCATTATGGAATTCTCTGTTTTTTAACCATCTCTCTCCATTTCTAAGCAATCCCGTAGCTTCTGCAATGAAAACTTCAGTGATAGTGAATTTAACATCCCCCACTTCAACCTCAGCTCCTTGAAATGACCTTGCAAATGTTTTAGTGACTTCTTTGTGGAAGCCATTAAATTTCTCAAGAAATTGTAGCCATCCTACCTGTTGCAACATTTCTTTACATTGAGGGTATCCTTCCAAGTATTTTGTACCCATTGCTTCGGTTCTTACAATAAGACCCATAATTGCTTCTTCAATGTTCAAATTAATATTCTTTTTTCCCACGGAAAAAATAAATTTCACCTTCGAATTGATATACCTCTGGTTCTCGGTGACAATGGCTTCAAACTTCGGACTGATATGCCTCTGTTTAATAGTGACAATGGCTTCAAACTTCGAACTGATATGCCTCTGGTTGACAGTGACAATGGCTTCAAACTTCGAACTGATATGCCTCTATCTCTCGGTGACAAATGGCTTCAAATTCCACACTGCTATACCTCTTCTGTCTTGATGGAGGACTAATAGGTCCTACAAAATCCAAAGCCCATTTTTCAAAAGGTTCAATATGTACCTGAGGTTGTAATGGCATCTCACCTGAAGGAGAAGGTTTCCCTACCCTTTGGCAACTGTCACACCTTTTGACATACTCTTTAGCATCTTTAAACAAGGATGGCCAATAATATCCTAAATTAAGGGTCTTATAGGCTGTCCTCTTATCTGCAAAGTGTCCGCCACAAGGTTCATCATGACATGCCTTGAGAATCTCAGGCATCTCATCTTCACGAACACACCTTCTAATGATCAAATTTGGACCTGTCTTGTACAACTCATTAGCAACCCATGAATATTTTGCACTATCACAAATGATTTTTCTTTTATCCCTTGCATTCATAATTGAAGGAAATTTTCCTAAAACTAAATAATTAGCAATATCAGCAAACCATGGAGTTTGAGTAGAGATTGCAAAAAGATATTCATCAAGAAATTGATCTTCAACCGGAGTGTCATCTTTGATATTTTGGATTCTAGACAGGAAATCAGCCACAGTGTTTTGTTTTCCAGGCCTATCTAGAATAGTAATGTTGAATTCTTGCAATAATAACAACCATCTTATAACTCTTCCATTAGTAATTGATTTATTCATTAAATATCTAATTGCAGAATGATCAGTGTGAACAAAAGTTTCATAGCCTGTTATATAGTGTCTAAATTTGTTTATGGCATGAACAACAGCTAAAAACTCTTTTTCAGTTACAGTATAGTTTAACTCTGCAGGAGTCAAATTTTTACTGATATAATAGATGGCATAGGGAATCAAATCTTTTTGTCCCAATACTTCTCCTAGAGCTGTATCAGAAGCATCTGTCGAGATATGAAAAGGTAACTTCCAGTTAGGTCCCCTTAATATAGGTGCTTCAGAAATTTTGGTTTTCAGGGTTTCAAAAGCTAACTGGCAATCAGAAGTCCATTTGAATTCACAATCTTTGGTAGGTAATTTAAAGAGTGGAGATGCTATCTTGGTGAAGTTTTCTATAAATCTCCGATAATACCCTATAAATCCTAGAAAACTTCTAACATCTCTTTGACAACTTGGAATAGATAAGTTAGAGATGACTTCAACTTTTGACTCATCAACTCTAATCCCATCCCCTGAAATGTGATGCCCTAAAACAATACCTTAAGTAAACATCATAAAACATTTTTCATGACTAAGTGAAAGATTTGCTTCCTGACATCTCTTTAAAACTTTTTCCAAGTTTTCTAAAGCTTCTTCAAATGAGTTTCCATAAACTGTGAAATCATCCATGTACACCTCTACACAATCATGTATTAGATCTAAAAAAATTCCTAATACTGCTCTTTGGAATGTTGCAGGTGCATTGCATAATCCAAATGGAAATACTCGGTAAGCATAGGTACCCCAAGGACAAGTAAATGTGGTTTTGTCTTGATCTTCAAGTGCTACTTGGATTTGATTGTAACCACTAAACCCATCTAAGAATGAGAAGTACTTCTTGCCAGCTAATGTATCTAACACTTGATCTATGAAAGGTAAGGGAAAATGGTCTTTAAGAGTAGCTTTGTTTAGTTCTCGGTAGTCAACACATACCCTCCATTTACCATTTTTCTTTGGCACAATTACCAAAGAAGAAACCCACTGACTATCTGAAATGGGATAGATGAAATTGACATTTAACAATTTTTGCAATTCTTCTTTAACAATTTCCCTAAGATTTGGATTCATCCGTCTTTAAGGTTGTCTGATTGGTTTGCAATTTTCCTCTATATAGATGTGATGAGTACAAGTCTTGGGGCTTATCCCTTTCATGTCAGTGTATTCCCATGCATATGCAGAAGAATGTCTCTGTAATACTTTGACTAACTCTTCTTGTTGAGATTTTTCTAGGTTCTTGTTTATGTTCAAAATTTTGCCTGGAAAAATCTCACTTGTAGAGCTGCCAAATTTATCCATAGAATGAAGAGACATATGTCTTGATGAAAAAAACTCAATATTGGATCCTTCTTGAAATGATTCATGTTTGTGTTCTGGAGAGGATTCAAAGTTTTCTAGAGTATTCAGAATTTGATTATCTTCACTAATTTCTGAAATTGTGAAGAGAGGTTGTAAATCTTCTTCATCCTCTATCCATTGAGTTTCATCTAGATCTGTAATTGTCCTAGCTGGAGGATATAAAGTGAACTTCTTAGTTGAACTACCATCAGAGATGTACAATCACCGGATCTACAACTAATAAAAGCATCAGCTGTAGCCAACCAAGGTCTTCCTAATATAACAGGATGGCCTCCTAGATTATTCTTAGGAGTTAGGATCATGAAATCCACAGGGTACTCCCAAGAATCTAGGGACACTGGAATGTCTTATATTACCCCATCTATTTTGATCACAGATCTGTCTGCTAATTTTAATAATGTGGGTGTAAAGAGAAGACTAGGAAGTTTCAGTTTATCCATGATTTGTCTACTCATGATATTGATTGCTGCTCCTAAATCAATGAGTGTGTTTTGGATTTCAATTCCATTGATGTGAATTTTGACAACTGGATTTCCTGGGTCAAGATACTTTGGAATAGAAATCTTGCCCATCATAATGTCTGCTATTTTTCCTGCCGGTTGAATTTTCTTTGTTTCTCTTATTCTTTTTCTTGTTTTCTTCATACTCAACTCCTTTATTGTTTTGGCTAAAATTGGAATTTCCTTGATGGCTTGTAATAATGGAATTTTAATGCAAACATTTCTCAGCTCATCTAGGAAATCATAATTAGGCACCATAATTTTTTTTTCTACACCTCTATCAATTTTTAATCTTTCCAGAAAAGGAGGTATAGAAGTAGATGTAGATGGTTGCTCTAATACAGGAGTTGAATTTATTGGATCTTTTTGCTTTAATTTTTTAGTGTTTGGGTCTTGAAAGGATGTGTCTTCCTCAAGAATTTTATTCACCCATAGAGAGTCTTCCTCAGAGTTATCTTGTTCTTGTATGATCGTAGAAGGTTTCCTCTTTTCAAGTATTCTTCCAGACCTAAGTTGAACATCACTAAGGTCTAAAGGAGTAATTAAATAAGTTGGAAACTGTTGGCCTTCTATCATGTATGTGTTCTGAGGATTTTTATTATTGGGGTTTGGTATGGGTTGAGCAGGAAATTGATTTGATTTTTGAGGGAATGGTAATGAAAGTGGTTGATTTTGATGTGGTTGGTTTTGATGATGTTGTTGAAAATTTTGTTGAAGATTTTGAGGAAAATTTTGTTGAGGATTTTGAGGGTAAAAATGTGGGTATGGTGGATAGGATGGTGGATACTGATAGTATGTGGAATATATTCCATAGGGACTTTGTGATCCTTGTGCCCAAGCTGGAGATTGATTTTGAAATTGAGGCCAAGGTTGCTACCAAGAATTCCAAGGTGGAGGTTGATTATACATTTGATCATGGAATCCTCGTGTCTGAGGTCCTTGCCAAGGCCTTCTAGATACAAAATTGAGGGACTTTGTGGAATCTGTAGGAGTTTCCTCTTGAAAGACAGCTTTGAGACCAGGAAGAGAAGGAAAATTCTTGGTCTCATGTTTTTCAGAACAAATGACACAGGTCTCTACAACTTTTACATCCAATGGACACTCTCTCAAGGCATGTTTCTTTCTACATTTGGGACAAAAGATTGCCAAGGCATCATATTCAACTTTTTTCTTGTTTTATATCTTAAGGGTGTCTATTTGTTCACTAAGACTCCCTAAGATGTCAAATTTAAAATCATCAAGCATATGTCCTATTTCTGATCTACTTACTGTCCCAGAAGCAGACTTACTTGCCCTTGCAAGAGCAGGATCTCTTGGACCTTTTACAGTTTTAGATTTCCCTTTTGAAAGGTTGATACATAACTCAGATATTTCAGGTAATGTGAGCTGTGATATATCCCCTTTTCCCATCATGTTAAGGATATCCAACCATTCATCCCTAATTGTTTTCAACAAAAGAGATTTTAAGGTGTCTTGATCTAGGTTTTCCATTTTTTCTCTTTTGATGTTGTAATTAAATCTCTCCAACAAATATTCCAAATTTTCTTCTTCTTTTTGTAACATCTTAAACACTTCTTCCTTATGATTAACCGGCATAAAATAATCCAGATATCTCTCTAGAAATGCTTGTTTCATGTCTTCCCATGTCCTAATAGAACTGTTAATCAAACTCATAAACCACTTCAATGCTGCTCCTTTCAAGGTTGAAGGGAATAATTTCAGTTTTTGAGCATCTTGTAAGTAGTCATAAGTTCTACACAGAACTTCAAATTCAAATAAGAAGGTCTTAGGATCTTCAGTTTTAAGTCCATAGAAGTTTGGAAGGACAGAGGGTGAAATGTTTTTCACGGTTGTATTGGTTTCTTCATCAATTATAGGGAACCCAAAAGAGCTTCCTATTCTACCTCTTCCTCCATCTGCACCTATGCCTCCTTCTCCTCTACCTCTACCTCTACCTCCAAATAGTGTGTGTTCTCCATTAAAAACTCCTCCTCCTCCTTCTTCTGCCATGGTTGACTCTCCTATGGAAGTGGAAAGGTTTGTGTCCCTAACAAGAGTTTTTAGATCTTCTTCTATGGCAGGTTCAATGGATGAAGTGGAAGGTTTCTCTAATGGAATAGCTGACCTTAGATATTCTAGAAGTCCAGGATCAGTAAAGGATGGAATGTGGGTCTGAGTTGAAGGTGTACTAGCTCTGGATCTAGAAGAAACAAGTGGTGTTCTAGAAATAAAACTTCTGCTTCTGCTGCTTATAAATCTTCCCCTTGAATCTCTCTCCCTACACATATAATTGTTTTTTGGATGCTAAGAAACAAAGGTTACCTAGTTTTCACTTCCCCGGCAACGGCGCCAAAATGTTTGGTCTCAACCTAGTCTCCTAAATTGAGTTCATTTAATTGTCAACCAGGGTTGGTAAACTGCTGAAGTGAAGTACACCGTATGTGCCTAGGCGTTTGTCTCTTAATGCGTTGTGTTTAGTGTTTTATGATGTTTTTGGTCTTTTGTGATGATTTATGATGTTTTTGGTTTTTTTTGGTATTTTTATGTTCAAAAGGAAAATGACTAGAAAGATAGTGGAAAGAAGCTAATGGTTAAAACAGAGTGAAGCATAATTGGTTGATGACAAGTGTCAAATGCAAAGGCAAATACTGAAACAAAATCAAACCTAAACTATGACTAAGTGGAAACAAAGCTTGATAATGACTTTTAAGCAAATGACTCAAAACATAAACTCAACTTGTCCAATTCTTTCATCAAAGGTATTTTGAAAGAGATTTTGAGAAATGGTAAGCTAAGTATGCAAATTCTCCTAACTAAAAAATTAAACAACTAGCTTATAATGATGCAACATTTTATCCATGATTAGAGATTTGTTGAAGCATATTTGGAGGAAAACATTGACACCATCATAAGATCTCTACTCTAAGACTAGTTCCTAACTCTATTTTGCAACTTAGTTAATCATCACTAAACCTCGCCCAAGAGTTATAGATTTCTTTTTAAAGTAGTCTTTTGAGGAAAGGCTCTGTTTATGAAGTAGTAAAGAAGTTGCAAAAGTACCTCAGGCCTTGAAATGATACTGTCTTCTGTTCATATGGTTATGAATCAATTATAGATTTGGAACAAGAAGAGGTTTGTCAATAATGAAGGTTGTTTTGTTAAGTTTAACAACTGAAGTAATCTAATATGCAGTGGATGACAATTAAATGTGGAGTGCAAATGCAATGAGTTAAGCTAAAACTAAACTTAAGATGTCACTAGTCTAAAACAGTACTGAACTAACAAGTCATTATCAAACTCAAAACAAAATAACAGAGCATGAGTTAAATGCAATTAGACTCCAGAGTATCCTAACTAAGCTATCATGCATTATTCTATGGAATTATACAGTCTGTTTTGTCCATCATGATTGGTATTTTGGAAGAGTTTCTTAGAACAATTCTAACTGTACAATTCAGTGCAAATGCAAACATAAAGACTGAAAGCAATTAAAAACTAAGATATCATAGCTATCTGCTACCCATCATTATGATATTTTGGAAGAGCGTTTTAAGAGCAAGAACAACTATGGTACTTAGTATAAACACACAACTGAAACGTTCAGGATCACAGTCATGCTTAAGACATCATAAGGATTTTTTGGAAGAGTTTCTTCTTTTGGAAGAGTGCTTAGCATAAGTATAACTGTGATGGTGAACAAAAGAGATTACAATTAAATCCTACAACACTATAGCCATTTCCCATTCATTATCATGATCTTTTGGAAGAGCTTCTTCTTTTGGAAGAGTTTTTAGAACGAGTATAACTATAGTGGCTAATGAAAACAACTACGAATTCAAACTTCAAAAATGTAAAGGCAACTAAGATACTTATCTAAATTACGCAAGTAAAACCGTGCAGGAGGTAGGGGCCCTCTACCACCAGACGGAATCTAACTCCAAATCAAATCAACGCTTTCAAAAAAATACTGTATTCTTCATTAAAGGAGAAATAACTTGAACAGAGCAATCTGCGTCTTCAGAAATGTAGCACAGAATCTAAGCAAAATCTAGAACAAAATCTAGCCTAGCTCTCGGTTTCCAAAGTGTTTTTATAACAAGACTTGCAAAAATTCTAGGATCATTGTCTTTCCTTATCGAAATCACATTAGGACTCTTGAAAATGGCAACGTAAAGAGAAAAAGGACATCTAGACTACGATAGTCCTATTAGAAGTCTGCCTTCCTAAATGTGTTCCCACGTACCAAAACCATATCCAGAATTCGGTTTTTCCTTCATGGTGAGCAACGAACAATGTAGAAATGACGTGGAATATACCCATATGCGATTTTTCTTGAAAAGCCACCTGGAACATGCCTAAACATGAAGATAGCTACAGAATTTCCGGTTAGCTACGGAATGTCTGCATTCTGCAGCTAGTTTCGGTCAAAATGCATTACAATGACAAAAATCACAAAACTTAGCAAGTCAGTCATGTTAATCATTCTAAAAGTAATTTTAACTAAATTCATTGATCAATTGGGTCTAGGATAACAATGGAAAAAGGAAAATGAGGTAAAGTAAGATGAAAGAAAGCACAATCTTGAGGCTCAACACTACCCTTGGGCCAATGGCTAGGTTGAAGCCACTCATAAGGTTCTAGTCATTATGCCTCAGCATACGATTGGGAAGCACAAGTCCAACTGGTATCTCATGTTGTTTTCAGCTCTCTGGGCTTACTGAACCTCGGTGAAGGATGCGACCGGATTCACTCCATTCCATCTTGTTTATGGTTTGGAAGCTACCCTTCTGACTGAATGCAAAATACCTTCTCTAAAGATAGCTATTGAATTTCTACCTAATACATCGTCGAAAGAAGAACATCTTCTATATTTAGAGAGGCTTGATGAAACTCGCTACTTTTCTTCTCTTGTCATATAAGCACAAAAAAAGTAGGTGAAAGCTCATTTTGATCAGTCGGCTTCCCTTCATTCCTTTGTTGAAGGAGACCTCGTCCTCTTGTATGACCAAGCTCATGATAAGCTGGGGGCGGGAAAATTTCAACCCATGTGGCATGGGCCCTATATCGTTAAGCACATTTTGTAGAACAGGGCTTATAGGCTAATTGACTATCAAGGTTAACCTTTGGATTAGCCCAAAAATGGGTTGTATCTCAAAAAATACTACACATGAGTTTCTCATGCATGTTATTTTGTATATACGTGTTTTTTTTTCATTTTTGTACATTTTTTGGCTTGGTGTGCTTTGTGAGATGTTATTCCTGCTTATTCTGTTGTTTCTTATTATCAAGATTCCTGTCACTCATTATGTTGGTTTCGTGGATGGTGCCTCCCGCAATACCCGGAATCTGTCTTCCGGAACCTGGGTGATTTAAAACCCTAATGGTGAGTTGATAAACCTTTAAGGTATTTCTCTAGGCCGAAAAATGGACAATGTCACTGAATATAGTGTTTTCATTGAACTCATAACCGAGGCCATTTCTTTTGACATTTATGCATTAATTGTTAACCTAGACTCTCACCCTATTGTTATTCAACTTAATGGGCATTATTTTGTTTGGAATCCTCAAATATTAAGGTTGTATTTGCATGTTCATTTATTGGAAAGGAATTTTGATTACATTAGAGATCAAAATATTCCTAGACGAATGAATGCGTTACCTGATACAGTAGCCAATATTATATTAGATAGACATTTGCGTAATTTGTAAAACATCATCATCACATAATAAGATTTATATAGGAAAATAGGCATATATATATATATATATATATATATATATATATATATATATATATATATATATACATACATACATACATACATATATGTATGTATGTATGTATATATATATATATATGTATATATATCAAGTGTTTGCATCCACGTGCATCGTAATTTAAAAAAATATGTATGTTTTGGTTACATCCTGAGACATCATGTTTCTCAAAAAATATGCAGAAATAAAAGCCTAGGCATCTATTCAGCATGATTCTCATGGTATCATGTCACTTCATGCACAAGCCGTCTCAGTAAGCGGTGAACACAATTAGTAACCCTCACAGTGTGCCTCTGGTATGCGTGAGGAACATCATTAAATATTGGATAATCTAGGATTCTACTGGTGAGTCCCCCTAGGTTGCATATGATTTCCTCCTCCTCACTTCCCTCACAATGAGGGGCCACTTAAAAATCACGAGGAACACTCCATGCTATTGGAGACATTCCTGCAGGTCTTTTTGGGCCGACATATGAAAATACATGGATTAACATTAGAACGTATATAATAATAAAAAAATCATAATACTCATCAAAATCAAAAAATTATTCTTTCCCAATGCTTCATCCCAATCCTCTCCTACTAGGAGTGGGAGATCTACATCACCCATGAATTCTATGCCAGTGTAGGGATAGGCCTCCATGAAAATTAGTTGTTGATTGAGATAGTCAAAGAATTACAGTCTCCATGACATTTTTTGACCTGCACCTGCTCTAGGCATCAAAGCCACCCAACGGACCATCCGTGGCTCTCGTGGTGGTGCTGTGGGGACTATCACCTCCTGAAGTTGAAATATTGGTAACTGTTCTACGATGAACATCACCAAGATGAACCCATAGCCAAACTGTTTCAGCTTGTCATTCTTGAATTTTGTCAGTTGGCATTTTATATTGATTTTTATAGCCTCCACCTAGTTATAAAGGGTAGGGATCATACAATCTACCACAAGTAACAACTATGTTTTTGTGGGCTCATGTGGAGCTTGAGATCCAAGAGCTCGAGTGATGGTGTGCAACACTACTTTTAGTGCCAAATCGGGAGTGGTTTGAATATCCACTTTCCCGCTCTTTGATCCTTTCCTTGCCCCTCAGCAAACCATGTCTATGAACATGCTCATTTTTTCCATCATTGTCTAGGTACCTATCAAGATTGGTACTTCCCCCCTTCGTGATAATCTAGTGATAAAATATACATCAGAGACCTCAATCTCTAACTCTTGATAATGGATAAAAAATATTTCCTGATCGATGTCCCATACACTGATTAGGTATTGTAATAACTCCGGTTGAGCTCAGAGACATGGCACCCTGAATAATTTTAGAATCCCGCAATCCCTTAGAACATCCATGCATCTTACATTGCTCAAGGCTTTCTCATCTTCTTCCTCATGTTCTCTTTCCTTCCATTCAATCACCATTTTTCTTTCACCTGCAAAATCATCAGAAGGGATTTCATTAGTCAAAATATTTGCTTTTGAATGGTTTCAAACAAGCCTGCTAGTATAATTTTTATGCAAAATTAGTCGTCGTGGTTGGCGCAACTGTTTTAAAAACAGTCGCACCAAATGGTGTGCCTCTGTTGAATTTTAACGCGGGTTGGCGCGAGTCCGTGCTTGGAACCCACACCGACTGTCGTGCCCTATTTTGAACAAAATCCCCCCACAAATGTGTAAAATTGAAATGTAGGCAATAAAAATTAATTCAAAATGCAGGCAATGATACGATATCTCACCTGAAGAAGACGGATTTGCGATTGGTCACCATTTTCTGCTATCAGCTCCACAAGATCAAAGTGAAAAAGGGTAAAAATGCTCCCAAGAGGTAAAAAGTGAAAAGTAATTTATTTTTACTAATTTTGTCATTTTATAAAATTTTCAAAATTGTAATTAGGTTTTTGAGCATATTTTTCAATTATTTCAATATTTTAAGTCAAAAAATGGGTTTACATGTGTTTCTTGTGCAGCAAAAAGTCCTCAATGTGATAGCGATGAAGTGATGAGTTGAATTTTATTACCTTTTCAGACTCGTTAAGAAACACGAAAAATTCACCCTTGGAGTCATCTTTCAGCTCTTTTCTGACTCTCAAAAATTGAAAAGATTGTTGAGACTCTTATCATTTTGAACTCATTAAAGGCTACGAAACGACATCTGCCTAGTATAAATTTACCCCTTTTTTAGGCTAGGATGAATTATTTACGAAAAAGCAATGCCTTAGTCTATCATGACTAAGAGGTTTTCTCAGATATGGTTTTCTACCTTTTCAGATCTATGAGACTACCTACGGAAAGGGATTTTTTGGTGTTTTATTTTCTAGTTCTTTTCAAACTCTCTAAACATGAAAATATGTTGAGTTCTTCCTTTCTCATACTCATTAAAACTTACATGAAATCGCAAATCATCACCATGATGTAACCACGTTCCTTCTTCCTAGTCCTCGTAAAATGTACTAGGATGGATTTGTCCGAAGGAAAAACTTATATGACAAGCATATGCTATCCCCTTTAAGCTTGTTTCCAAAAAATAATTGGGGTACTCACCAGCAATGGTGGGGGGGAATGGAACTAGTTCTAAGTCGTGTCGACAGTATGTCGCTCTTGAATATGACACTTGTTCGCAATTCGTATCGGGTTGGGGACATCCCATTTCATCATTTTTGCCTCCATGGATTTGGGTTATCTATGTTGACCTCCCATCATCTCTTTGCCATGTCATCATGATCTCAGATCCCTTGATGTCATCTACTTCCAAATTCCAGAGTCGTGTCTCCAATATGCTCAAGAGAGGTTTCCTTATGCAGTTTTCAACCTCTAATGCTCTGTTTGGTCCTCATTCACTATCACATTATTCCTCTGTATCTTGTCAATGATGTAGGAAACATCCTTCGACTAGATCACTTCCTTTTGACTTAATCTCATTATCCAGGAAGTTGATCTAGAGACTCCCTTCGAGTACCTTGGAGCTTGTATGCCTCAATGGCAAGTTCTTCGCATTCAATGAAATGTCTCCATCACTGGCCTTTGAT
Source organism: Pinus albicaulis (assembly GCA_034641835.2). Lineage (NCBI taxonomy): Eukaryota > Viridiplantae > Streptophyta > Pinopsida > Pinales > Pinaceae > Pinus > Pinus albicaulis. Next base: position 136,974,075 of record CM076581.1, read on the forward strand.
CGAGTGACTTTGCAGCTGTTCAACTCTAGCTCACTTTTCACATTTCATGACTTGTACTAGTTGTATCTTGAGAGCCATTTTCATTATTGGTAGTTTCTCTCATGCCTATTAAAAACTTTCATCATTTTCTGGTAATCAGGGGACTTTCTCACATGTTAAACTTCAACTCATTCATTCACATGCTTGAATTTGTACTTGTGCAGGTTGAGATGGACTGCAAGACCCTGAATTTTTTCTGATAAAATCCAGGCTACGAGACGTTTTTGTTTATCATGACTAGATGCATGAATCTTTTGATTGGATGGATATGACCATACCTGAGTCTATTTATTGATCCTTCTTGTTGGATGACTGTTTCCATACCTTGGATCTTGTTTTTATATGTACTCTATTATGGATGGTTATGTCCACACCACATATTCACGTATTAGAGATATTAGTTGTACTTTTTCTTGCAGGTCTTCCGACGATGGTGTTTTCTTTGGGCAGGTTCAGATAAATCATTTCACCCCTCCCTCTCTCTCGGACATCATGCTTTAAGGGGCATATGTTACACAGTATTTTATCACCATCTCCAAAATCCCCATCCCAAATATTGGAGGACCATTTGAGTGACTTCTGTGTATTGTCATACCTTGCAAAAAGTGTCATTGCATTCATTGGCATGTCAAGAACATTTCCTCTGTTGATCATTCCTAAAGAAGGCTCTTAAAAACATATTATTTTTGCTCTGTGCTGGTAGGCATTTATGGACTCGCGCCCATATAGAAATAACAATGGGCCTCACACCCATTGGCACTCTATCTCAGTGGGGAACCTTCACCGAGTAGTTTTTGGAATGCTTTTTAAAACAGAAATGAAGTTTCCATGCCCAAGAACTTTGTGAGAGGAGTAATCATGGTTTTTTCCACTGAATAATGTTGAAGTCCTCCCTTTGGCTTCTTGTTTCCTACAGTTTTGCATCTCCCCAAATGGATAGGACCTCTCTTCCACCTTATGAGGGATCCCAAACCACCTCCTCCTCTCCTATAAATACTTCCTTCTCACATGGTTTCAGCTAGTTGAATAGTCCTTACTATAGTTGGTGTGAAGAATAAGGCAAAGAGAGAGTTTAGGCCCATTTCCTCACTAAGTACGATCCCCAAAAAATTCTTGAGACATGCTTGATTGGCCCCATCGAAGGAGGCTACAACGTCAAGGAATTAAGGTTGTAAACTTCTTTTGTCTATCATTAATAGAAGACTAGTTTTTTGGTTCCAATTTTGTGTTCAATCACATGAAAAATGTTTGATTCTCCTTAACCAATCGAATAGCTATAAATTAAAATATGTTTCTTATGCGGTCATCGTTCACTTGATCCTTGTGCATGTACAGAAATATTATCATTGAAGGACTGTGACGTGTGAAGAAAACTATCAGAGGATTTTTTCTGCAAACTACAACAAAATCATTGGACCAAGGTAGGTCATCTATCCTAACTCGTTTTCATTTATAACCTATAAGTCTGAAATTCCATCTTGTTCCATTGCTGCTAGACCCACTCTAGGGCTAGAGGGATCACCTCTATCCACAGAGGGGATTTACCTACTCAACAACCATCACTTGACATTCTGGTGATGGGTATAGGAATCAATTAAATTCCTTTACTACCTTACAATGAATAAAATTATGGGTACTGCCTGAATCAGTAAACACTATTGCATTTTTCTTCTTGATGTGTCCTTCTATATTGAGATTTTGACGAGTGGTAATTCCTACCAATGCATTACACAATATGGTTGGAATTATTTCTTCTTTCTCTAGGGATGGCTCCTGGTGTATATCCTCTTCTTTTCAAGTTTCTTGTTCATTTTCTTCCTCCTCTTCACAATCTATGTAAAATAATTCATTCTCAACACACTTATGACATTTAGTGTATTTTCTATCAGAACTGTAGCAAAGCCATTTTTTTCCTTTTTCTTCCAATTTTTGTGTTGTCAACCTTGTAGGTTGTGAAAGTATAGGAGTAGCAACACTTCCATCTTTATAAATGTGAGTGGTAGGCTTCCTTGTCGCCATAATTTTAAATTCAATTTTTCTTGCCAACTTGAATTCCTTCTCCAATAAGTCAAGGTCCCAAAGGCGAACCTCATGTTGGATGTTATCCTTTAAAGTCCCCATGAAGACATCAATCTTGTGTTCCTCTGGAATATCATTGTCAGACCAAGAGGTAACTCCGCAAAACTAAAGATGAATTAGACAGAGATTGTGTGTGTACTTATACATGGAGGTGAGGCTGTTGGGATTCACTTCCCAATGTCTCTTGGCCTTCCTTATTTACTAAATTACAATAATATACAATCTCACCCAATCCCTTAGGATTAGGTGTCAACATTCCCCCATTTAATCTGAAGGGATGTTTATGAGTCCAAGCATCGTTCTGAAATTTTCAAACTTTTCCCTTCTAAGAGCTTTGGTGAAGATGTTTGTGGTCTGCTCATTTGTGGAATAATGACATAGATGGATGGGTTTCGCCTCAACATGATGTCGAATTAGATGGCATTTGTATTAATGTGCTTTGTTTGATCATGGAACTTTAGGTTCTTGGACATATTTATTGCAGAAGTGTTGTCTATCATGATTGATTTTGAATACATTTGTTTCATCTGCGAATATTCTAGGATTTTCCTAAGCCACAAAATTTCCTTTGTTGCTTCAGCTATCGCAACATATTCTGCCTCCGTTGTGGAATCTTCTAAAATTGACTGTTTGCTTGATCTCCATGAGACAACTCCTGATCCAAAACTCATGGTATAACCTAAAGTAGACACCCCAGTTTCTTTATCCCCATCAAAGTCTGAATCAGAATATGTGATCAAGATGAAATCGCCTATCTATGTATATTTGAGTCCAAAGTCTTGAGTCCCCTTCAAGTGCTTTAAAACTCTTTTTGTAGTAGACCAATGTCCTTCACAAGGTTTTCGCCTGTAAAGGCACGGAAAATTCTGTGACAAATAAGATGTCTCTTACAGTGATGATAAAGGTATATGAACTACAAAATTTGTCTATACTTCGTGGCATCCTCAAATTCCTTCCCTTCAATGGATGTGAGATTCAAATTTTGTTCCATTGGAGTGGTTAGGAGATTTCGTTCATCCATGCCAAACTTCTTCAAAAGATATCCAATGTATTTGTTTTGAGAAAGAAATATAAATTTAGGATGTTGAGTTACTTCAATACCCAGATAGTAATGAACATAACCCAAATCAGTCATTTCAAAACCTTTCTTCAATTGTTTCTTTATGGATGCAAAATAACTCTCATTGTTCCCTCCGATCAAAATATCATCTACATACACCACAAAATATACAACTTTTTTTCCAACTTTCTTAACAAACAAAGTTTCATCATCAAGATCAAAATGTTTTAAGTCAAGTTTCAGAACATGCTCTATTAATTTATCATACTAGGCTCACAGTGCTTTCTTGAGGCCATTAAAGGATTTTATAAGTTTGCATACTTTTTTTTCTTGGCCCTGCACAACAAATCCTTCTAGATGGACATAAAAAATTTCTCCTTTAGATATCCATTCAAAAATGTGGTTTTACGTCCATCTAATGGAATTTCCCTCCCTTCTGAGCTGCTAGGGAAAAGAGTGTCTAGATGGTGGCCCATTTTGCTGTGGGGGAAAAATTTTCTTCATAATCAACCACTTCTTTCTGTGCAAAATGTTTTTCCACAAGCCTGGCTTTGTGCTTGTTAAGTGAGCCATATCCTATCTACTTGTTCTTGTAGACCCACTTACAGCCAATTGGTTTGGTTCCCAAAGGAGGATCAACTAGCTTCCAAGTGTCATTCTTTATCAAGGCATCATTTTGCTTTTGCATCGCTTCATTCCATTCAACATGAGAAGTGGATTCTTTGAAGGAATTTGGATCATGATTTGTAGACAAACTCAATTCACAGTTATAAGCAATATCCATATCAACAGGTGAATCGAAATTATCTACATCACCTTCATTTTGACTAGTGGAACTTCTTGTTTCTGTCTTTCTAACCTCATCGGGACGAACGTTTTCTAGTGTCTTTGTCAGCCAATTGGGGGGACCTTTTTGAGATGGCCCAAGTTGCACATTTGACTAAGTTGGAATTGAATAAAGATTCAATCTCTCAATTTTTTCAATCAAATCATTCAAGGTGTCATCCGTGCTTCGTTATTCATGTGGGGGAGAGAGTACTTCGGAAAATTATTCCATAGATTGATTCAATATAGGAACCCCCCCTTCAAGATGTGGTCTGATTATCAAATTCTTGAAAATAATTTTCATGTGTGAATATATCCAGGCGATAAAGTTTCTGCTCAACAACATTTTCAGTCTTGGAAGATTCAAGGAATATGACATCTCTTGCCATTACAAAATTCTTATTGACTTCATCATAGAGACGATATCCTTTGGAGCTATTGGAATACCCCAAGAAGATACATTTTTGACTTCTAGCACCAAGTTTATTCCTTTATACCTTGGCTATCAAATCGTAACAGGTAGAATGAAAGACCCTCAAATGCTTTATCGAAGGAATGTGGCCACGCCACATTTCATAAGATGTTTTGTTTCTAAATTAATTTGAAGGACACCTATTCTTTATGTATACAACACATAGAACTGCATGAGCCCAAAACATCAATTTTACATTTTTAAAAAACATCATGGAGTGAACCATATATAAAATTGTCCCATTCATTCTTTTAGCTACACCGTTTTTTTGGGGATTATAGGGCACAGTTGTTTGATGTTTGATCCCATGTTGACGAAGATAATTTTAAAATTTGTTTGAAGTGTATTCTTTTCCATTATCAGTACACAAGGATCCAATATGAGTTTGTGCATCATTTTCAATCCATGCATTTCTTGAATGTTTGAAAAGCATCATATTTGTTCTTCAATAAGTAAAACCAACACATTCTGGTGTAATCATCAATAAATGCCGTCATATATTTATTTCCATTTTGCAGAAGAAACAAGCATAGGGCCACATAAATCTGAATGAATAAGCTCAAGTTTTCTATGTGCTGTGGAATGTGAATCATGAAATGGTCGTTTGCTATGCTTTCCTAGAATACAAACATCACATTGCTTAAGCTTCTTAGGAATTGTAGGCAGTCCATTAACACCATTTTTCTTCAAAAATCAAAGGTTGTCATAGTTTAAGTGTCCAAATATAGCATGCCATAAAATACTTGATGGGGATGTACCTTCATCATGATGTGAACTGAATGCAAAGTTTTGTGCATGAGCAGAGGAAACTTGTAGCTTCAAGAGTCTTCCTTCTTCTATTCCCTCCATGACAAGTGAGTGATATGATGCTTTTCTGACCTCAACCTTGCCAACAAACATGTGAATAGAGTGTCTGTGCTGCCGGATGTGGACCAAGGACAACAAGTTTCTCCTAAACTCAGGGAGTTATAGAACCTCATGTAGAAGATGATTTGGAAGAACAGGAAACTTAAACCTAATTGTGCCAAGCCCTAATGGCTTGAGTTTTGATTTTTCTTCGAAGTATACTACTCCATCAACTTTGTCAGTAAATTCTTCAAAAAACTATTTTCTAAATGTCATGTGACATGTTTCTCCTAAATCTAGAAACTAATCATTTCTCCAAGTAGTAAATGAAACATCAAACAAGTCTTTAGTTACTCCATTGTTACAATGTCCTACAACATAATGAGCAGATTCAGGTGCTTTAATTTTATCTCTATCATGAGTTTTACCTTTTTCCTGATTTCTTTGCTGCTCAATTTTATCCCAAGGCAGATTACATGTAGATGCATCATGCCAGTATTTATTGCATCGTATGCAATGAAGATCAAATTTTTCATTTTGAGTTTGTCTGCCCCCCTTCCTCTGAAATTTATTATTCCTCTTCCTCTTTGGCCACCTCTTCCTATGGAAGAATATTGAGCATGAATCTTCTCTCTATGTGCAAAGCATATAGCCTCTTCAGAAGATAGAGGGGTTGTCATCTTTCCAAAATCCTTCTCTCTTTTTGCAAACTTTTTCTCAAGGGAATCAAAGGTGATTTTCATGAGGTTTCCACTTACTTGCAAGGACTAAAGATAATGTGAGTAAGTGGGATACAATGCCTTAACACATGATATGATAGGTATATCAACTTCTACAGTAGTTTTCTTAATGTCATGCATGATAGATCTTACTTCTGAAGCTAAAGCAAGAGTGTCATCATTTTTAAATTCATGACTGAACAACTTAATCATTAATTGAACAATTTCAAGTTATGAATGTGAGTCATAGAGTTATTTTAGCTTTATCAAGGCTTCATATGAATTCGAAAATGGTGTAATATGGTGAATCACCTCTTCATTTACAAAAGCTGCAATCAAGGCATTGGCCTTGCAGTTCTTGTTTTGCCAAATGGCGATCTCCTTGTTTGAAGTGGGCTTTGCTCGTGGAAGGTCTCCTTCTCCTTCACAAATTCCTCTCCACAACTCATTAAAAATGAGAGTGTGCTTGATTTTCGTAGACCATTCAGGATAGTTCTCATTGCCAGAGAGAACAACTCCTACATTAGATATGAGTGAATGCATTCTTTTGAAGAAAAAATTACTTTGTTGTCATGGTAAAAACTCAATTATAGTTTAAATTCTACAGTTTTTATTTATTTATTTATTTTTTGTGAAAAAAGATTGGGGAAAAAATAGAGGTATTATCTGAGGGAAGTATTTTCTAGGGAAGGTGTTTTTTGGGGAAGGTTTGTACCAGGGGAGGTATTTTCTAGGGGATGTGTTTTCTGGGGAAGGTGTTTACCAAGGCAGGTGTTTGCTAGGGAAGGTGCTTATCGGGGTAGGGGGAGGCGTTTTTTGGGGGAGGCCAAATTGTGTAAAAATTTCAGAATAATATAGAGGCCAAATTGTAAAAACGAAAAGAGAAAATATGCATGGGAGGGGAGGGGGAGGAACAAGTGGGTGGGGAGGGTCGAGTAGCCGTGAGCGGGTGGGGAGGGCCAAGTGGTCGTGAGCAGGGAGGGGAGTGATGGGGGGAGCTACGAGAGGGAGTGGGATGGGGAGTGGAGGCGAGGTGAGGGGCATGGGGAGAGCGGGTTGGGAGGGTTGAGCGAGTGGGAAGGGCTGAGCGACTGTTAGCGAGGAGGGGAGCGACAGGGGGAGTAGAGGGAGGGAGTGGGATGGGGAGGGGAGGTGAGGGAGATGTGGAGAGCAGGTTGAGAGGGGTGAGTAGGTGGGGAGGGTCAAGTGACCGTGAGTGGGGAGGGGATTGATATGGGGAGCAACGAGAGGGAGTGGGATGAGGAGGGGAGGGGAGGTGAGGGGGATGGGGAGAGTGTGAGCATGAGTGTGAGGGAGGGCTAAGGGCTGTGAGGTGAGGGTTGAGGGGTGTGAGGTGAGTGGGGTGTGAGGGAGGGCGGAGGGGTGTGAGGTGAGGGTCAAGGGGTGTGAGGTGAGCGGGGTGTGAGGGAGGGTGGAGGGTTGTGAGGTGAGGGTCAAGGTGACTATTAGTGGGATAGCGTGAGTGTTATGAGGGAGAATTTTGAGGGTGGAGCAGCATAAAGAATAAATGTGTAGAGCTAAAATTTCACAGTAAAAATTAAATATCCAGAGCTGAATGACACAAAATTTTCCAAAAAAATGCAGAATTATTCCAGAATTTCATAATTCCAAGAGCATTAAAAAATGAATGCCAGGAGCACTAAAAAAAAATAATGCACAATTGCAGTTTGTAAAAAATGAAAAACATGAGGGAGTTACACCAAAGGCAGGAATGCCAAAAATGGAACTAGCTCTGATACCATATCAGACCAGGAGGTAACTCCGCAAAACTGAAGATGAATTAGATGGAGATTGTGTGTGTAATTATACATGGAGGTGAGGCTATTGGGATTCACTTCCTAATTTCTCTTGGCCTTCCTTATTTACTAAATTGCAACAATATACAATCTCACCCAATCCCTTAGGATTAGGTGTCAACAATAATTTACCCTTATATTCAATTTTTTGAAGTCCTCAATCTTCTCCACCACTGAAACCCTTTTGTTTGAGATTTATCAATTGGCTAAATAAGGTGTTTCTCTTTGTATCCCCATAATGTGCTATCATTTCCTCCATAAAAATCAACCAAGTGACATTTTTTTTACGAGAGAAAAGCCATCAATGCCATAAAAATGTATTTTGTTCTAAATATAAAGTTGCAATGAGTACCTTTTGTGTGTTTTGCATATTATTGAGATCAAAATATTACTCCGTTTGGAATCAAAATATGCCCTTGGAATCACTTCAAACTATTTTTTTAAACAAGGCTCGTGCAATTTTAAAAAATAATACACACATTTTTATTGCTTAAGAGGAGCTCGATATCGAAACTCAATTATCTCCGTGATTTCAGATCTTCAATATCTGAAATTTAGTCCTATAGTAGCCTCAGAATCCTATTTCCAATTCCACAAGTCTAACTTGTTTTGGATTCTTCAAGGAAACGTTATACCTGATCTCCCGCAATGACCTAATTATGAACTAGTTCAGTAGAGAGAAATTGTATGGCGTACCATGGGTCACTTGAAATTAATACATAAGAAACTACAATCCATGTCCTTGTGGCCAATTTTTACAGAATCCTAATCTGATCCTCAGAGAGAGAGTTACGACTATTTTTCCACGGTCACTTCTTTGCGATGAAATTGGGGAGCCTCAAAAAACCCTAACTTCCATAGATCATATCTCTAAAAATATTGCAAACCAAGATCTAAAATGTTTACACGCAGTTCCTCAGGCTTTTGGATTCACATGAAAAAAATTTCATCTTCTGAAACTTCGTAGAAAAACCGTTATACAAAAAATTCCATGATGACCTGTTTGCAGCAACGAAACCCTAGAATCCAAAGCTATGATACCAAATGTTATGAAACCAACTCCAAAAGTAGAAGAAAAGAAGATAAATGCCTTTTAAATAAGCCACTTCGAGGAGGAAACCTCCTTTACATTATGTAAATGAGAAATTATTGGATGATAAAAATGACAAAACCTCCTTCTATATATAGGAGTCCACGAGATCAAAATATAATCCTAGATGACCAAAAAATAATAATAGAAGAGAACAATAATAACAATATGGGGATTATATGGGGTACAAAAATAACAATAAGGGGGCTATACTAACCACACTAAGGGAATAAAACTAGTAATATAGGGACCTAACACAAAGGGACGGTACATAACGCATAAGTGGTGAAAAAGGGAAATTACTAAGTACCCCTTAGGAAACGTAAGTTATATAAAAATAAACTGAAACACATATATAAAGTTAGGTGGGAATGGATAAGGAGGATAACTCATGTATCCATAGTTTGATGGTAATGGAAAAATAAAATAGTGACAAGTATAAAAAAAAATTTTAAAAAAAATATTATAGAGCTCTGACAAATGCGTAGAGACGTGACACTCAAAGCTAACTTCATAGCCATAATTTTATACAAAACAATCAATATAATGATTAGATGCCACACCAACCAATAGAGTCTCTTGTATAATTCATTGCAATAAGTTTGATAAGCCCCTAATTATGAAAATTTTAAAGGATCCATATAAAAAGTGATTACTGAACAAGGATGAAAAAATCAACTCCAAATGTATCCCACATCACCTCTTAAAACTAGAATGGTATACCATCAATACTAGAGACATCCCATTTTCCATGGAAGAGGGAGCAACAAATAACTCTTATTTTGAAAATAATTTTTCCATCATATCTCAATCTCAAACACATACCTTGAATGGGACTACTCTATATTAAGAATCCATAGCACCGAAAACTAAATTTAACATATCGTGTGCAGAGAAAAAAATTTCAAAATGGTTACCAAACATACCTCGAATCTCAGTTGGGTTATCCTCAAGAGTTCAATGCTTTTAGTGTAGATCATGAAAACTATCAACAACCACTTGCTTCATAATAAATTCAAAAAACATATTGGAATCATCATCACAGACTTAAATCCATTTTTATTGGGCATGAATTTGATACCCTATAGAAGTATAGTCCTCTTTATGCATTACAATCCCATAGTGTGTTATTCCCTATTGGATTGGAATATTATGTAAATATTCCTCCAATATAATATTTACCACTTCTAGTTGTTTTCTAGCCTCCTGAAACTCTCTCTTATAGTTTCGCATAATTGAGAAACTCCACCCCCATATAAATTCCATATAATGGGTAATTTCCATTTCCCACCATAAAATACAACCTCTATCCCCTTGAGCATAAGGAATGAGATTCCAAACCTTATGAACGAATGGACAAAAGTATGGAAAATCCAAATCTTAGAAATTAACTTGAATAGAGATGAGGGTTTTGATTCCACCACATGTCTTATAGAAATATAAGTCATAATGGGAAGGTAATTTAAACTCGTAACATCAATCAAAACCTCAACTAGATGTATATTACTATAAATCATATGATATCCCTCAATCCATATAGTTTGTCCAAACTTGCATGAACACTGGTGGTGGCATGTATTCGATTGATATAAGTAAAACATTTGTCACAATCCAACCTTTTCTTACCGCAATTTAAATCAAAATGTGGTATGGAAGTGTTACATTTATACTAGGCATGTTTCTCTACATTGATAAACATTGAAGGAACCCCTACTCGCCTACCACCATTCCATTCGATAATATTAAATTCAACTATAGTGATCCATTTTCTATCTAGAAGAGAGTTATATATTCATTTCCATAGGAAATGGCTGTTATAACTAATGTTTTACGCATAAAAAAATAAAAAAATATATAATATCTCATTAAAAAAAATAGTAATCCACACACATTAATTAGTTGGATAAATAGCTGATGTCATAACAAAATTAGGAGAACATGGTGAAATGGATAACACCATCCTTCCTCTCCCTTAATCATGATATGTGTCCTAGAAATGAAAATTCCACTCATAGCCCATATGATTGTGAATTTTAAAGCCAACTATGTTAACTAATTATAAAAGTAATATCTTTTTGTTAACTCATTACAAAGATCCTTGAACAACTTGCTTGCTACCTAGGATCATCATCTCTCTCACATTTTAGGAAAAATATATAGATTCATTCATGGAATAATGGATTGGCCAATGAGATAAAATTATTATTTATCAACAAGGAAGAAGTCCCCTTCTCAACAGAGTGGATCACTTCCTCCTTAAAATATAAAAAATTCAGTGCATATCTCATAGAGCTCATATGACACTCCATAGTAGTTGGATACGAGGTAGTCTTGTTCTTATTACTTTTAAATTTCACGTTTGTAGCCCTAATCCATTTCGATACTATAAATTTTAACACTCACTCACTCAAATTATATATATGGTGTGGTCAAAAGGGTTGACTAGAGGGCCAATAGAGCTATTGGAAATGATATGATGTATCAGACTTACAACACATTTTTATCCATATTCTCCACTACTTGATCTGTATTTGAAACAAATCTAAATGAAAAGTAAGGAATATGCTCTAACACATGAATAAAGTTACCCTCCTATGAAACATTCATTAATCCAATTGACTACCCTTCCTTATGAGGTTGAGCCAAAGATACTAAAGCAACCACACCTATTTATGATCTAGGAGCGCCTAAACTGGTGTTCAAATGGGGAAAATATTGGATGAGATGATACTATGACTGCAAATAAAAAAAGGAATTAGAAAATTCCAAATTATATACCTTATTTTGATGTCGTACTCCATTTGTAGTCATCACTAAAATAAGTGGGGGACACTTTTCTTCAAATAAACCTATAGAGAGACTTTTAGATTGGGGTGCCAGAAATTTTTTTTATCATGTAGAGTCAAATATTCTCCAAAGTGGTGAGAACAAAAATTTCAATAAAGGACCTAAAATATACAAGAAGAGAAGAAAACTCAAGCCATCTATGGTATTAGCTTCATCCTTATATTTTGGGCTGAAATCAAATCTCCATAATTATCAATTAACTAACATACCAACAATATGTTAGGTACCATACTAAATGGAAAGTGAGTTTTATTGATTCTATGTTGCATAGAACATAAACATATCTATAGCTTTAACCCTAGTATGAATTTAGATAATCTCCCTTTGCCTCCTAATTAAAAAAAAATTAATATTTCCTCATCTACTATGCAATGAAATAAATATAAAATCACCCCATGATGTTCAATATTTTGTCTTATTTTTTTATATTCCCTATTACTAGCCTAAAATAAGTTTAAATAAAGAGCATACTAATTGGATTATAGGGTATGCACCTTCACTTTATCAATTGATTTATAAATAGGTTTCTTTCATAAAGGAACCTCAACATTCTCAATTAAAAATCTCCCATCAATCTTGATAGAGTCCAACTAAGAATCAGTAATTTATATAATTATATCATTGAAACCAAGGATTAAAATCGAAATTGAAATTATCCACTGACATACTGTGTGAATTGAGAAGGAGAAAGAAATTCTCCACTTGTAGAAACAATTGGAACCTTATCGGTAAGAAATTTTTCTCGAAGAGAAATGGCCACTCTATAAGAATACTCTAAATATTGGTATACTTCCAAAGGAACAAGAACTAAGGAGATCAAGGAGATTTTTCTCTTGATAAAATACTACTCACCTAATTTTATTGGGAAATTATTGGACCAATGTGGCCAACAATGATGAGTCTCAAAGAAAAGGAAGTGGATCAAAGCCTTCTTTTATGCACACACAACTCTAGTATTCACATGCAAAGCTATAATAATCACATGGATGAAATTACCTACAACGAGTATGGAATACAATTGATTTTTTTTTAAACTATAGATATGGATTGAAATTTGATTCGGCTTAGAGTCGTAGTGTTAGGTTAGTTAGGGTATAGTTGACACACTCACAAATTCATTTTGATAGATTCATTAACACATGTACTATTTGTGGTTCAAGGGATATATATATATTTTAATACATTTCTTTTCCCATGGTACTTTCATGTAATGTAACCTATTCAATGGAAATGATGACTCCATTGTGGAATTCCTTTGGGTCAAAGAATCAGATATTTATTATTAGGATTTGGTTTTCCTACAAGGATTTGAATGGTGATTTATAACATTCACCTTTTCTTTCCTTTATGTGTTTCTATTTTATTTTTAATTTTTTTTATTTGTATATTACTAGTATCAGAGTTGAGGGAATAACACCACATCAACTAGAGGTTGTGATATTGTACATGGGCTTAGGGGAGAAGTGTATAGTAGATCTAGGTTGTGATAAGGATATTCAAGTCACAATCAGGAGGAAATGTAGCCATATGCATAAATATCTCCAAGGAAACCAAAGAATATGTGGTAAGGTGTTTTGTCAAAACTGGGAGCAACCTGTATCCATTGGCATACAAGACTCATGGTGATTGCAGCAATGGGAAACATAGAGATGAGATGAATGATCGGTCGAGGTGAGACTCTAGAGTGTTTGGTTCAAGTCGTAAATTATAAGGATTGTTATTTAGGAATAAATGTTGTAGTGCAACACATGATGTAATCCCTATCATGCATAGAGATAAAAGATGATCAATTTATTAAAATAAAACACTGGAATAATTATTGGGGTAGCCGTATTCATACAATAGCTTGAGTTCTTGAGACATGTTGTAGTCCAATCGGTCTCATCCATAGATATGGTAGAGGATATGATGTGGAATGAAAACCTTAAATAATTATGAGTGTGGTAGTTATATTCATATGGTACCTTGAGGGGGTCATGACTGGGGGTATATAGCTACTAGTTACCCATTTATTCCCTTGGATGTTAAATTTCTTATGTGGACTTCAACAAATATGGACCAAGTTAATCTCCCCAAGTTAATTACAAGGGGTTAATTTCTAGGATAGTTTCCATACAATTTACTTTTTCACATTGTTAGTCAGTCTCCTAGAAAACTAGGGGATATAGTTTCTAGTTATCCATGTATTCCCTTAAACTTTAATGTTTTTATGTGCACTTCAACAAATATGGACCAAGTTAATATCCACATGTGGATTTCAAGTATGTACACTTGAAGAAAGATAGACCATGTTAATCTCCTCAAGTGTAGTTTAAGGGGGAGATTATTAAGATAGTTAACATACAATTGACTTGGTGATAGACTCAATAAATATCCTAAAAAAATGGGGGGATATAGTTTCTAGTTTCACAAGTATTCCCATAGAGGTTATCTATTTTATGTCCACTTAAAGAAATATGGAGCAGGTTAATCTACACAACTGAAGTTCAAGGGGCTATTCATTTCCCCTAGAGGTGATGGTAGATATGTTGTATTGTAATTTCCTATAAACATTTAACTCTGTAAAAAAAACTCTATGTTAAGATAAAAATTTTACATTTTTAAATTTTATTATTATTTTCATTTGCTAGTGAAGGTAAACTTGACTTGGTCAAGTTAGTAGGGGTTTTTGAGCTCCATTTTTGTGAGAGTATATGGTATTAACCAATGGTATTCATGTGGAATATAACCTATTTAGAGGGGGGAATTAAACCAACGTAGATGCATCTTAACTCTCGATATGCCAAATACTAAGAGGGATAAAACCTTGCAATGCAAAGAGACTTTATTTGATGTTTTTTAGTGCTTAGTATATCTAGAGTTATAATGGATATAAATTAGGAATTAGAAAACAATTTACTTGGTGATAGAATCCAATTCATGATTAACAAGTTCATTTCTTGTGTTTTATAACTAGGTTTTAGTAATCCAGGATTTTGCCCAATTATTTTCATGTAATATAGGATACTTAAGGACATGATATTTATATGGTTAAGTTATATATTTGGATGAATATTAATAAATATTTTCAATATATTTTTTGTGTCACTACAAGAAAAAATGACATTTCTGAGGGGTGAAAAATTTCACCATAATCTCATTAGTGATAGTCAAAAGAGCATCTGTCACCAAAAACTAAATGTCACCAAAGGTGGCGTCCCTGAAAGTATAGGTGTCATTGTGAAATTAAAGGTTCGTCACCAAAAATTATTTATAATTATGCATAGTGACCATCACCATTTCATATGAGCAATGGTGACGGACAATAGCCTCCGTCACCAAAAACCTGAAAGTCACCAAAGGTGTCATAACCGAAAGTATGTGTTGTGGTGACATTCAAGGTCCGTCACGAATATTGATTATAGTAACAGAGAGTCACTAGTACATTTGGCGGAAATTCTGACACTTGGTTCCGACACTTTTGACCAAATGTCGGAAATTTTCCCAAATTTTTTCAATCCCGCCCGAAACCGTTGCTATACCGACGTCTAGAGAAATATGTTGCAATACCGACACTTAGAAAAAGTGTCACAATTGTGACGTTTAAAGGAACACGTCGCAATTGCGACACTATGCCCCAAAGCGTCGCTATTGCGACGACTACTTCCAAACGTCGCAATTGTGACACAATGTCTAAGTGTCGCAATTGCGACATTTGGAGGCAACCGTCGCAATAATGACGCTTTGTTTGCGACACAATGTCTGAGTGTCACAATTACGACGTTTAGAGGGATCCATCGCAATAGTGACGCTCTGGCCGCCGTCGGTATAACGACACTTATATGCAATAAACGACAGTTATATGCCTTTGCAAAAATGGTCGGCTTATAGAGCAGCGCGAGGAGTAGTTAATGGAGGCACCTTTGCGATTGCGCATAATTTGGAGAGAAAATAGTAATAATGAGAGATACTCCTTTAATTGCATCTTTTATTTGTGAAGGTATGGATTTTCCAGCCTGCAATTCTATGCTGTCGAGAAAGACTCGCAATCCTCTGGAAACAAGACTGTGATGAAGATGCCCGGCGAACAAACGAACATTAGGTTCACAACTGTTGATGAACACATTGTAGTATGGCGAAGAAGGCACCAAGGAGGGTATTCTAAATGAATGAGGGATGTTGAAATATTAATTTCAACTACCCTGTCCTCTAGCCGCTTGGTAAATCTGTTTTAATGACTCTGTCAAATAGCCGCTTTCTAAAACTGATGAGCAGTCAATTTTGGTTTTGAAATCACAGTCCCTGCACACTTAAAAACAGAGCACTGTATTGTTTTGGAAACAGAGCAATTTAATAGTAAACGTGGGAGATTTTAATTCAGAAGAACGTGGTCCCACAGACCACAGACCAAATCAACCATCCACGTGGAAGCAGGCGATTCGATTGCATTATTTTTTGGCCCGTCTGCATTGTGGAATTCCGGACCCGAAACATTATAGGGCAGAATTAATTTGATTTTCGCGTCACAGTTTTCCTCCGTACGAAAAGCCAAAAAACGGACCTGAATTTTTATATGGCGTATTCTATGAAGTTTTCGCGTCACAAATTAGGGTGACATCAGCAGGCTATTTTGGAACGCGAATTTGTGATTGAAATCGGGTTTATTTTTTTTGAAGTCCGGACGTATGATATAGTTTTATTAATATTTTGTTATAAGTTTTGTTTCACCGCCCGATAGTTATTTAAACCATTGGCTCATATATAACATATGCGCAAATATTTCACTTCGGGCATTTGTAATGTGGGCCCTGAATACTTTAAATAGTTACATATACATTAGACAGTTTAAAAGTGTTGAGGATTGCACCCCCGATGCAATTGTTTGTTTATAAGATTATATGATACATGTGAGATAAAGCTTTATTATTTATCATATATAAATAAATTTTATCAATATTGGACATTTACACTTTTATGAGGTGATGTTATACGTAAATTCATAAATATCTGTTTTTAATCCTCATTTTACTCCATGAATATGTGTGGAAATGAAATTTCAATAGATTAATTTTCTCCTAACCTATGTATCATCAATATTGTACATTTACATTCTTAATTATGAGGTGATGTTATAGGTAAATCCATGAATATCTCCTTTTAATCTTCATTTTACTCCATGAATATGTTTGGAAATGAATTTTCAATAGATTAATTTTCTTGCTATTATATGTTTTACGAAGATATGGTAAGGGATTCTCTCTTGTTCTTCTTAGAAATAATTATATATAATTTTTTTCTTTTTTTCAAAATAGATTAAAAAAATTATATGAGAAAAATTATTAATTCATCAATATGTGTGTGTGTGTGTTGTGATGAATAATTTCATAGTTCAACTTAATGGTTCATTATATAATCATGTGACCATCACCAATGATATATCTTAAAAATCAACTGAAAAGCCATGTGTACAAAATCAATGTATACTCTAGAGAGTGGTTCTCATATCACTATGTAAATTGTTGTATGCTACTTCAACAAAATTATAAGATAAACTGTAATACACATCATATATGCACCATAACAATTGGTACAGGGTAAAACCCACCTGCCACACCTTTGTACTTGATCCAATTTTCTTTGTCAACTCTTCTAGCTATGGGAGTTTCCTCCAAGGATCATAATACCCCCAAGGCCTGTTATCACCCTAGTAATTCTCAGGTTGTGGGATAGGGATTTTTGTAGTTAAGAACACCAGGGGTAACCAAGAACTGCTTTGGGAATTCAAGATCTAGCCTTCTTGAACTCTAGAGAGGGATCTCTCCGTGTGATTTAGCTTTGTTTTAGTAACAGATATTAGGCTAGCTATGATTGTGTATTTGGGTTTGATTTTAAAAGATTGGTGGGAATAAAGAGATTTCAAGGTAAACCAGAAGGATCTACCAGAATATTGGGCAATGGAGTCAACTCTCTAGGCAAGCGAACTAGAGAATGAGCTTAGAAAGATACAAATGTACTAAAGAGAAAGATAAGATGACCTTCTGAGCTGTATATGGGCTTGATTTGATGGAGTGGATGGAATCTGAGCAAAAGGGCACTTAAGAATCCTTAAGCTATAGATAAGAAGATTGAAGAAGGGGATCTAACTGGGAATCGTAGAACTGCCCATAAGGTTTTACGAACAGGCTATTACTAGCCTACCATCTTTAAGGATGCCAAAAAATTCGTGCAGGCTTGTGATAGCTGCCAAAGGGCAGGAGGCCCTGGGTAGTTTGATGGAATTCCTTTGAACCCTCAACTAGTGATTGAACCATTTGAATGTT
This sequence comes from Pinus albicaulis, assembly GCA_034641835.2. NCBI lineage: Eukaryota > Viridiplantae > Streptophyta > Pinopsida > Pinales > Pinaceae > Pinus > Pinus albicaulis. The sequence continues at coordinate 136,992,168 of CM076581.1, forward strand.
GGGCACTTGATTTTTTTGGCCCTATTAGTCCTCCCTCAAACCAAAAAACATACATCCTAATTGCAACCGAATATGTCACTAAGTGGGTTGAAGCAGAGGCACTTTCAAAAGCTACAGAGGACTCTGTAGTACAGTTTCTTTTCCAAATCTTTGTGCGCTATGGTCTCCCAAGGGACATAATCACAGATGGAGGACCACAATTTGTAGGTAATAAATTAGCTGAAACATTGCAAAACTACCACATTCAGCACAAGATTACAACTCCATATCACCCACAGGCCAATGGCCAAGTAGAAAGCACGAACAAAGTAGAAAACATTAAAATGCCAAGTAGAGAGCACGAACTATAGTTGTCTTGAGAAATTTTATTCACACTAAATACTTCGAATTGTGAAGTATTTATACAAAAAAATGTTTACAAAATATCTCAGGAATTGAGATAATGTTTTAATCAAAAATAGGAAAGAAAACTTAAAAAGAGGGACAGCTGCAAAACAGTTTGCAAGCTGTTACCTTTTTACAAGAAAAAATAGAACTGATTATTCTAATTTGAACTAATTGTTGTTATGCACTTTAACCCTGTATTTTTACCATTTGAGGTAATAGTAAAAAATGAATTTCCAAGTGAATTTCTTGTTTTTTATCCATTAAATTCACAGCAGATCTGTGAATTCTTGCCACTTTTCTGCAGAGGGGATCTTCATAGTCTTCAATTTTCTGTAACTTTCATCTGCCTCTGTATACTTGGCAAAGTTAGGCTTGATAGTGAACATATGCATGATCTCATTATCTAAAAAGAACAGATTTTCAAAATACTGAAGAAGTATTTTGCCTGTTGGTGATCCTTGAGGCAGTTGTTGTCTGGCTTGCTCTTTTGCATGATTTCTGATTTTTAGATCATAATCTTTCTGAGGCATTAACTTGTCATTCAATGCATGAATATCAGGCAAACCTGCTTCTGACAATGTTTTTTATTTGGCTAAAAATCTTGAGATGGATAAATTCATGTCTTTACACCGGTCCTCTAGATTACTCATTATGTTTCTTTTGTTCAAGACCTTTTTGATTTGAAGAATGGTTTCTGTTCTATCAACAATTTTCAATTTTTCCAACTCTTCCCTGGTTTTACTGTTTAAAAAATCTATGAGTTGGATTTCTTGGGCTGGTTTTTTGTCAATTTCGCTCTTAGTCTTGTCAATCTCTGCACTAGCAACTTGAAGTAACTCCCTCTGTTCATAAATTATCCGAATTGAAGGCCATTGAGAATGAATGCCATCAATAATTTTGGTCCATAAATGATTTTTTATAAAGGCCACTTGATCTATAAGATTTACTTGTGCTTGTAGAATCTTTACCTGTTCTTGTAGTCGATCAGCCCTTTGCTCATGTCCTCTAGAAGTAATCAAGGCATCATTTTTGGATTTTTCTAAATTTTTAATAGTGCCTTTCAAACTAAGAATCTCTTTATCGTGGTCTTGTAGTGTGCTCCTCTGTGAGGATGAAGAAGAAGAGGCAGAGATTAGAGAAGTAATTGGCATTGTAGTTGGCAGTACTCCTTTCGGTGCCAAGTGTTCTGCCAAAGTAGATGGTATAGCAGTGTTTACAATGGGGATCACTATAGGAATGACCATTGGTTGTGATTTTATTAGTTCTTCATTCTCTTTCATTAGAGCTTCTATTTGACTTTCCATTTTTTTTATCTGATCTGTCATTTCATGTACAAGCTGCTTTAAATCATCATTCTCTATTTTTTGCTGTAGAAATTCTTTTGCTTGAGAGTTTTCACTTTGAGGCAACTTCAACTGTTTTCTAAGAGCAGCTATATCCTCTTTTTTTCTGTTTAATTAAGACTTTTGCCCCTTCAATGTTGGATGGGTCACCCCCTGCTTCAATCACTATATCTTCTAGTGCTTTTATTCTTAAATTATTAGCATACAGTGAGGCTTTGTCCAACCTCATTTGATTTTGGAGGTTGAGCACTGTTTTCTCAAGCCTATTTGATTTCATAGTTTTACTGACAATTTTGGAATATAGCATTTCAGTATTGCTCCTATGAAATTCAATTTGAGCTAATTCATGAATGGCATCTACATCAAGTTCAAGATCTGTTTTGGAATAATCTGCCACTGATTTTGGCTCAGCCACTGTAGGCTTCAAGAATGACATTACCAATTTATTGGATGAATAATCAAATGCTGAAAGAAGTCTGTCTTTGTTTCCAGGCTTTTCCTTAAGAAATCTAGAATGAGCTTGATTCTTGAGCTCTTCATTCTTCTCTTTAATCTGTCTGAATCTGATCTAAATCTCTGACTCTGTATTTTCAGTTTCCTGAGAAGGAGGAGGAAAATCGACAGTAGCCTGGTTTTCCTTCATGACTGTATATTTTTTTTGTGTTCCAATTTTTACATTTTGAAGCTCTTTTAATGTTTTAGTGACTATTCTTGTTGCTTCATCATTTATATCAATATTTATAGCCTTATCATTTTCTTCTTCTGTTGACTTGCTTCTTTTACTATAAGGAGTTCTGAATTTTATGTCCTCAATAGTCTTAGCTATGAAACTATCTTCTTCTCTGTCTCTTTTATGTACATTATCAGTATCTTTGCTTGTAGAAGCCACCTGTACTGTTTGTTCAATCTGTTTGCCTTTGCCACTGTCTATCTGTATTACCTGTACTGCCTGTGAATCATCATCAGATAGGGTGTCTGGCTCCCATTCAATTTTATTTACATATCTTTCAATATGGGGCTTAGGATCATGCAAGTAAATAGGCAACTTACATTTTACCCTTATTACACTGAAAATACCTTGTGGGTCATACTTCCATGTAAAACTACATGGGAACTTATACTCTTTAAGTTTGACATTTATCTCATTGGCAGCTTCTCTGTTATTCACAATGAATGGCCCAATTTGATTTTTCGGCTTAAATTGGGTCTTTTTCTTGAAAGCTATGAAGTTGATTTCATCTACATTCAATAGTTGTCTCAGATATTCTAAAGCAAATATTCTTGTAGTAACAAATCTGGGTAACTTATATGGGGCCAGGGATGAGCCATACACTCTAATTTCTGTATGATTTTTATATAAATACCAATCTCCAGTTTTGTAGCTCTCTGATAACTGCATAATTCTTCTTGTCTCATCATTGATCCTAGGTATCTCCTCTTTTTCCAAGAGATACATAGCAGGGGCTATAAATGAGTCATTGAAATCTGTAAAACTATACTTTCTGTTCCATTTCCTTAAAATAGATGACCAAAATACTACTGATAGAACTTTTCCTTCTGCATCCACTTTCTTACATTCAATTGGAAACTTATATGTTTGGTAATATAGGAAGAGGTGGAGTAGATAAGAGGAGTATCTGAAAAATCCTTCTTCTGATAATTTGGATAACTGATAATGCATACTTTCAGCAATAAATGTAGCAAAATTGAACTGAATGGATGGCGATTGACCATGGCTTAGAGTTGACAGAAAACCTAGGATAGCCACAATAGTGAATTCATCACTGGCGTATCATAGTATGAAGGAGAGCATTGAGACAATCTGTCTAGTTTCATCTGGGAAATCAACAGTGTCGAAAGGAGGATTTAACTTAGGAATATCAACTTGATTTGGACAAAAAGTCTGGTATATTTTGAATCTAGCATTGAAATCCAAGTCAAGATATAGTTGGGTTAAATATTCTATTGATAGGGAAGAAGAATTGGGGTCATGATTCATTTGCAGCATGGAATTTATCTACTCTTCAGTGATGTAAAACAGGGTATCTTTTTCTTTGTTTACAATACATCTTTGTTCTGGCATATAATAGTCTTGGCATAATCTAATAAATTTAGGAACAGAATGAGTGAGAGGGACAATATATCTAGGCAGATTGGATTCCCAAATTGGAATATCTTTGTCACCCTTTTTCGCTGATTTTCCATAGCACCAATTATAGACATCAAGCAGGTTAAATTCTACATTAGGGTCTAGTATTCTACAGTCCAAATCAACTAAAGAGATGTTCTCTAGATAAATGACTAGAGGCTGGACTGGTCTGACCACTTTTGTAGAATTAGCCATGAGTGCAGGAGTTGGTTTGTCGATTTTGAAGGACATAAGCTGAGGAATCTATGAAGAAGAATTCTTTTGAGATTTTGGGCCTCCATTCTTGGGGGTTACCTGTTTCTTGGTCATTTTTAATAATGAACGAAGCAAGCTTAAATGGTTTGCTAAGTTCCTTTATGAGAAACAGGGGTTTCTTGGCGAATTTCTACTGAAAATGGGGTTTCTGAGCAGGGTTTTTAGGAAATGCAAGGAATTTAAAGCTCAGAACGTGTATTTAAAATAGATTTCAACAAAAAAATGGACCAGGGTATGGAAAAAACTGCGAGAAAGGGAAATTAGGGATTCCATGGAAATTTGGACAGAGTTTCCCCTGAAAAATGGACACTTTTTTGTAGTAACTTTGGTAATTATTTGAAATCGATAGGAATTTTGAAATCTCAGAGGGCAACTTCGAAGAAAAGTACCTAGAGAACTAGCGTAATTCGTTTGAAGATGTTGCAGAGGTGCTCAGTCTTCAATTCTTTGAAAATGGCTTCGTAGAGGACAATGTAGTACTTTGTAATGGAAATTTAGGGCAATGGGCGTCGAAAAATGGTACTGGTAGGTTGAAAATGGCTCTGCAAAGTTTCTCAGGGTTCAAATGGCGTGATTTTGAGGAAAAATGGTTCTGCAATGTTTTTACTGGTTTAAAACGAAAAGGTGAAAATTTGAATGAAAAATGTAATTTTAATGTATTAAACGATGGTATAACCATAGTTAAATGAAATTAAACTTGGGTTAAATGGGTGAGGTTTAGGGAATACCGCCAGTGGTATTCGCGAGGGTAAACGGTGGTAAGCGGAAACTAGCTTTTCGAATGTGATACAACGTGGTGGCAACACTTAAGCGCGAGTGGTTTGGAAAAACCACCCATTTCATGCGGCTTTTCCAAAACATCAAACGATTACTTTATGAGCACGTAAATGTATTAGCATCGTCGGATCTGGATTCAACAAGCGAATGGCCACGATCAAAAGGAAAGGTGCGAGGATCTTGGGAAACCGTCGCTATACCGACATTTAGAGAAAAGTCTCGCAATACCGACACTTAGAAAAAGTGTCACAATTGCGACACTATGCCCCAAAGCGTCGCTATTATATGTTTTACGAAGATATGGTAAGGAACACTCTCTTGTTCTTCTTAGAAATAATTGTATATAATTTTTTTTTTTTTTTCAAAATAGATTAAAAAAATTATATGAGAAAAATTATTAATTCATCAATATGTGTGTGTTGTGAGGAATAATTTGATAGTTCAACTTAATTGTTCATTATATAATCATGTGAGCATCACCAATGATATATCTTAAAAAGCAACTGAAAAGCCATGTGTACAAAATCGATGTATACTCTAGAGAGTGGTTCTCATATCACTATGTAAATTGTTGTATGCTACTTCAACCAAATTATAAGATAAAATGTAATACACATCATATATGCACCATAACAATTGCCATACAACTAATTTGTTTTAGGATACATGTGGCATTCTAGGGGTAAATTCTATATGATGTGTATATCAATCTATTAGGTGTTGGTAAGTTTTGAGTATCTAAGAAATGATAAGGAATATACATACATCATGATCTTGTAATGTGATTATAAATTGTGTCTATAATTTCCATAAAATGTATAAATGATTTGTTTAAAAAAAATCAACACAATCAACCCTAAACAATGCTCATGATGTGGAATGTCATTGGCGAAACCAAAATGATAGTCACATGTCCCATTTCTATGGTAATGGTGATCATATATATGTTGTAGTGACACTTGATGAGTAATTAAATAAATCTCAGAGTGTGACTCATTGTGCCATATTTTTTTAAAGCATGATTTGTTTTCCTAGTTTTTACTAATTTGTTAACATATTTTATTCATTTGGAAAGCTAATTAATGATGCTTTAAGTAATTAGGACCTAATGAGAGATCATCTTCACATCTTCACTGAAATGTATTTGGTAATTGTAGTCACTATATGGACTGCACATGCATGCTACTTAAGAAAAATTGAAATATAAACTATAATACACATCTTATATCTACCATAACAATTGTCATACAACTTATTTACTTCTAGGTACATATGAAATACTTCAAGTAAATTCCAGATTATGTGTATACCAATATAGTAGGTGTTGGTAAGTTATGAGGATCTAAGAAATGATAAGGTATCCACACATTAGTAGTGCCCTGGTGAATTTTTTGCATAATTTTCTATTTGTTGTAATTTTGTTGCCTGGATTTGTTATAGATTTCAAATAATATATACAATTATCTACCAATTGTTCTTTATAAAGAAGAAATACAATAATTGTTCACCTAAAATTGAGCCATGTGAAAATATTGGTAACATGAGTAACCTGGTAAGCTGTAAATGAAAAGTGAATAACCTTCACTCACCAACAGGTGGCAGGCAGGGTTGGAATTTGGATTTCTCTTTACCCGTCACACAATTTTTTTTGACGTTTTGGTCATTATTTTTCTAGTCAATAAACATTACGTTTAAAATTTTGCACTTCATTAATGATGTTCTCGTAATAAATTAACCCTTCACCAATAAAATTTTGATTAAAAAAATTGAACGCTCTTCCATTTTCTTTGGATTTTGGAGTGTGATATATCTGTGTCATGGAATTTTAATACCTAAAGTTTCAAGAGAAATAATTGATTCTTTTCAAACTAATATTTCCTCAATATATGCTACATGATCTACTAAAAATTGCTTCAAAAATCAAGTAACCTTCCAATATAAAGAAAAAAACATGAACGAGCTTTCCCTAAATTGCAATAAATTTATGTTTATTATTAATATTGCATAATCTGTCTTATAAAAATTGCATAATCGGACTAAGAAAAAATCCTCAGTGCATTTTTTATTGTTGTTGTGATTAAAAAAATTAGCCAAAGAATGCTAAGGCACTTAGAGAAATCAATCTATGTATTATTTCTCACAAAACATGTTGAGTAGTGGAGACTAAGCGCTAGATTTTTTTCTGTCCTCAATCTCTCTATTAATTATGTCTATGTAGTTATAATAATAACAAGCCAAAGAAATCTCAGGCTTCCAGAGAAATTAGTCTCTGTGTGCAGAAATTAATGATTACTGTTGACTAAATGTTATACCATTTGAAATTGTTGAGCGAAATTAATCAGGCCATGATGTACCATTTGTCAGTATCTATTTTCTCATGTATGAAAGTTGATGTACCATTGAAAGTTTAATAATTCTATTGAAAGTTTAATAACTATAATAACTATATATATATATATATATATATATATATATATATATATATATATATATATATATTTTAATTTAATTATTAATAATAATTAAATTAAAATTCTTAAAAGACAAAATAAAAGCCTAATAATCACGGACTATTATGATAATTTAAAAATATAGAACTCAGGCTGAACATAGTTACAAAGATACCAAGAAAAGAAGAGTGCATGTGCATGATAACCTCTTTCTTGACAACCTATGAATGCCATTCTCAATGAAGACTCAAGACTCAACTGGATTGGATTGTGTATCAAAACAGTAGGAATGAATCAAATTTCAATGAATGAATAACTTGTTTGAGAAAATTTATAGGGAAAGGTAACTTGACTATAAATCTACTAAACCTCACTTCCATGATTAAAAAAACACCCCCACCTTCTCAGTGGTCCCATCATGGTCCACCTATTGAAAAACAACCAACAAATATTATTTTTTATATATTTTTGCATGGCCATTGGACAATGATTTACTATGGTTTTCCTACTAAATTCTAATGGATGATTATTCAAAAATATTGAGAATTAGTTTAGTCTCAAGGCATAGCCAAGAGTCTTACTGGATAATTATAGATTACCTCTCCATTGGATGATTGTACATTTTTCATCTACTTTTTCACGTGAGTTTCAGTTGATGCTAGATCTTTGCCTTCTATTTCTTTAGTGAAGCTAAGAGTTAACTTTGATCTTACATTAATAGCTATACTTGCATGAATATCCATTCTTTTATACTTCCCCACTGTGGTCAATGTTGTTGTATGTCCTTGGCCCATTGATCTTACAATTAAATCACTATTCATATTCAATTTTCTCCAGTTCAGCCCAATAAAATAAAGAAAACAGAAAATGAAGTCCTGATTTTTCTTTCCAGTGCTCCTACATAATACAAATACTCTTAAAAAAAAATTAATATATAAATTGTCATCATTCATGCTAAAATCAGTTTGAATTTTTTTAATGAATCTTCTTACAATTAATGGATTACATTGCTCACAGAAGAAGAGATAATTTAGAACTATGATTTCACAATAATAAATTATCGGGCTCCCACAGGGCGATGAACTTGGTCAGATGTGACCCTTCTACAGAAGCTCCTGAATCTGCCACTTGATTTCATCGTTCTCCAGAACAGAGCACCGACAGATCGGTCCGTTGGGTAGCGACGCACCTGGGGTTAGATCAATCGGGTGCTTGACTTGACAATGTAAAGGAGCCCTTGTGGGTGAGGTGAAAATGTCCCCGTACTCCTCCACAACCTTATCCATTTGTTGTTGTCGTGCAAAGGAGCCTTCTCTGGAGGTTGTGGCCATAGTATTCTTCTTTCCCTGGGGGTAGATCATCAGGAAAATGAATTTCCTGGTTTGGGAAATGAGCTTACTGCATTTTTTTGCAGTAAGCAAAGAGATAGTAGCAGGAGGTGGTACCTCTGGTATCCTATACAACTTATTTCCCAAAGTAACAATAACAGCACGAGGCTGAGACTCATACACCACATGACACATCCACAAGTATGGTTGTCCTAATAATACATTAGAAACATCAATAGGAACAACGTAACATAACACCTCATCCGTGAAGGGCTTGATGCTATAGGGAAGGCGGCACTGCTGGTTGACGCGGAGATCTCGTCCTTGGTGAAGCCACCCGATGGTGTATGGATGTGGGTGAGTTATGGTTGGCAAGCCCAAACACTTCACGGCATCTGCCGAAATGAGGTTCTTTTGGCTCCCATTGTCAACAATGAACTGTACCGGGGAGCCCATTACCCATATCTAGGAGTGGAAGAGATGTTCCTCCTCCTCCGGATCTTCTGGTTCCTCCTTCTGGATCTTTATAGTGGCAACAGTGGCATTGGGCTCTGCATCAATAATCTATTTCCCTTTGTCATTCCCCTTGTCAAGTTATGATTCAGAGTCAGAGCATGCATCTGACTCAGAAGCCCGCATCTCAGCCACCAGCAACTGCTTGGCCCGACACTCACTTGTGTTGTGAGTGGAGCTCTTATGGAACTCACACCACTTTCCCATGTCCTTCTTTGGCTTTGCAGTGTTGTTCTTTGCTTGTGGTTTCGACAGGTTGTCTTGAGTCACTGTGCCTTGGCTCTGTCCTTTGTTCTATGGTTTGGGAGCACCTTTCCCTTGCTTTTGATTTGTAGATCCAAAGTCTCGCTTCTTCTGTTTGAATTTCTGCCCAATCTTGGCAGCATACCGGTATGCCGTACCAAGCGAGGAGATGTCGAGGAACTCCATTACCTCCTAAATGTATCTGTGCAGACAACTGCGATACTTTAGCACCAGATGTTTCTCTGAATCTTTGATACCTAACTTGTTGCGCAGGGTATGGAACAGATTCATCAGCTCATGCACATTTTGATCCCTTTGTTGCCGCAACGTGGTCCATTGTATGTACTTGTCCTCATAGCTCCGCACGGGATAGTATTGTTCCTTGACGGCATCTCAGAAAGAATTCCAAGTGGGTACGACTGAGAACAAAGAGGGTTCTGTCTCGTCCTTTTTCTCACAGTGGGTTTCCCACCAGTCCTTAACATGGGGGGCAACTTTGAGGAGTACAAAAATAATCTTCTCCCTATCGGAAAAGTCATGAACCAAGAAATATCCTTCTAATAGATTCAACCATCTATGTATGGCATCTGCATCTATTTCACCCTCAAATATGAGAATTTCAAAATTTACTTGTACCTTAAAAGGAGTCGCACCTCCAGAGTGGCTGCTGGATGCAGATGCGTCACCGGTGGGCAGCTGTTGAAGGATCTGGGAAAAGTTATCCATCATCGCGTTCCTTTGTTTTTCGAGGGCCTCCTTGAGCAATATTTTGATAGGATCTCCTGCTCCCTCATCTTTCTTTTCTTCCCCCATGGGCGTCCGTCAGGGTTTTCGAGGCTGATCTTGCAAAGGTTCCACCAAATCGAGCCCTAACTCCTTATATCCCAACCTTGTTGGGGACATGCAAAGAAGGATCGAGAAAAAGCAGACCGCTCTGATACCACTGATTCAGATTTATGCAGGAATGCAACAGAATAAACACATAACCATAAATACAGAGATGCAGCGGAAATAGCACTTAATTTTATTAATATCAAAGAACTGAAATTTTCTTATAGACAGAATGGAAATAAAACTAGTTAGGGCGCTGGTAGCTATCTCTGAGGAGAGATGTGGTGGCTACAGACCTTTGAACTAAGTTAAAATGAGGCTCGAGGGCTATTTATTATTCAGAAACAATGGAGAACCCTAAACATCCAAAAACCTAACCCTAGGAGATGAAGCGCCAAAACTATGGTCCTCGTTTGGGTAAATTGGTGTTTCAACTTCCCAGGGACGTAACTTTGGCATACTATCTATGTTTGATGCACATGATACATCATTAGAAAGATCTATCCGAGGACTAAAACTTTCACCCTAAATATAATTCTAGAATGGAATGATACAGAATAATATTCGCTGGAGGCACGATGCCCAAAAAACGTCGTTTAGGGCCTCAAAACGGCTTCGGAAGTTCAAGACCCGAAAAACTGCTAAAAATAGTAAGTTATGCCGAAACTAAAAAAATAAAAGAGACAATGGTGGGGCCCCAAGTGGAATAGGCAGGTGGCCACCAGTATCCACCTGGATCATTGAGTGAGCCAAAAAAGTAACTTTCCTTACTTTTTGAGTACAGCCTTGCAATTGCGAAGAGGACTAGTGTTGCAAAATTATTGGTAAGTGGAAATTAAAGGGCGTAAGAATGTTTTTGAAAAAAATTCAAACATCAAAATTAAGTCTTCTATCCTTCCTAGCACCTCATGGAAAATGGGAATCTGCAAATTCTAGTCGTCAAATATGTGCAAAATGCCTTATGACGGGAAAAATGGAGGACTGTTCCTATGCTGCTACATGAGTTAGGGTTTCATGTGGCAACAAGGAACCTTGTATAGTTTTTCAAGGATAGGAAAGGAGAATATTGTCAGTTAATCATCACATGAAACTTCATCACCATTTGAAAGTTATGTCCTAATTTGAAACAATAAGACTACCCAACTATTTCATTATTTAATTTTGATTGTGTAATACAAAAAAATATCCTAGATAACTTAAATAATGTAAGCACTTTTGCAAAAATTTAGTGGAGAGAACCTTCAATTACATTTATTTTGAAGTTCCACTTGCATTTTAAGCCATTTTAATTAGTCTTTCATGGTTATCTAGTAAAAATTTCAACCTCTTGTAGAAATTTGTTTGTCACTTGTATTAGAAATGCAAAAATCAAATGTAAATAAAAATGATTTGAAATGCTAAAATTCAAATGCGCGCTACATAAAAATGATTTTTTTAAAAACTACATTAATCTCTGATATCACGTGTGCATTCACCCTCAGCTCTTGCAAAACAGCATTCGCCCTCAGCTCTTGCAGAATAGCATTCGCCCTCAGTTCTTGCAAAATGGTAAGTTCTTATTGCAGGCCCTTCCTCCTGTAGTAGGGTTGACCCTATTTGGATTTTTTTGGAGCCTATGAGAATACAAAGGTTGTGATTGATTACAGGGCACTGCCTATATTTGTGGAAATTCTTACCTCTAGGAATGATAATGTTTGAGAATAGGTAGCACGTTAATTTTAGAGGCATAAAATTATTCTTCCCAACTATCTTTATACGTTTGTAATTTTGGAATTTGATTTAAAAAACTACTACCCAACTTTGAGTTCAACTGGTGTTCATGTAAGGCTATTTGGGCTTTGAGAAATATTGCTGGAGACTCTGCATCATTTAGGGATCTTGCCCTCAGTCATGGAGCTCCGAGGCAGGTGCTTGCCCAGTTGAATGATACTGCCAGAATTTCAATGATACGAAATGCTACATGGGCTCTGTCAAATTTTTTCCGTGGTAAACCGCAAACACTATTCGAACAGGTAAGCAGAATACATTTTCTTCCTCTTCTTCTTAGTTTGCAAATACTGTGGATTTTTTTTTATAGATCTTGGTGCTTGGTAGATTTGGACGTAATATGGACCTAGGTGCTTGTTCATTACAATGACTCCGTCATCAGGTTTTAGAAAATGCTCAGAAATTTGGGTTTCACAAGGGGATTACGCTTGCTTGCAATTATCAATTATCAATCACATTCAAAAAAAGTCTTTCGTAGCATTGTTGAGCTCTTTGTAGGTGAATTTCCAAGGCAATTTCACAATATCTGAACTAAATTTGTCTGTCCTTTTCAATACTCTGCGCTTGTAACAGAACCAGACAAACAATCTAGTGGCCAATGCAAAAACAACAACACCTCCTATTGCAATGCCTACAATTCACCCTCTCTGCATGCATGAATGACTATGGCACCCTCTTTTGTGAACAGGTACTGGAGCTAAAGGTACTAGTTTCCATTAGGATTGTGGAATTCAACATCCAAAATAGTATCAAATTCCACTGCAATAGTATTCCCCAGCGAGGGCAACAGTTCATTGAGACCTTTTGGACTCATCACCCCCAAATAGCCTCCAGGGCTACCCAGAGTGTGATCATCTAGAGCAATAACAAATGCTCATCCATCCCCAATTGAAACAAGAACAAGACCCACATTGGTTACAGAAAAGGAGAAACATGTTTTGAAAGAAGAATAAACTTTTGTATTAGGGTCCAGAAATCTAACTGGTCTATTGTACAATGCCCTACCTGCACTTCAAATTGGTACTCCCAACTCCATGCTAAGGCTCACTGTGCCATTCTTCAGATGAGCATCTTAACCTAAAGTTTGATTCCAAGAAACCCAAGTCCTATGTTCTATGCCCAAGACCTCTATTACAATGAGTAGAGTTCTGAGCGAAATACTTCACAATAGGAAGCAAAAGAAACATCGCAAGATTGCTCTGCTTTAGACTGATAATTTTCTGTGTGAAAATTCAACTCCGGACAGTAAAAACATAATATCAAACACAACCAATCCACAATGGAATTTGAACATGAGGATTTATAACCACAGAAAACCCCCTCCAGGTTAAAAGAATTCCAGAATGGCTTTAAGATTCTAATAATGAGCGCTTACAACACCATAGAAATTACTGTCACAATGAAATCTGCTGGAAGCAAAGCCCTTGTATAGTTTCTACATTTCCACAGTGGAAGCAATAATCTTTCTATCTCTCATGATCTAGTTCTGTGGTCAAATCCTTTGCTATGGCTGTCTTGTTCTACTAAATGTGGATCTGTCTTAGCTTTGGCTCTGGTTCTCATTTAGGATCATGGCTATCTAATCTTTCTGTGGCTTTGACTATACAAAATTGTTCAATAGGAAAATGTTGACTCTGCTATATATAGGAGCTTCAATGGGTGCTCTCAAACACTTTTTTGGGCAGCTTTGTTTTGTCTCTGATTCAAGGCAGAACTATGTTGGCCTTGGTTTTCTAGTCCTTGGAAATTAGTTCTCTCATATTTTTCATCCTATCCCCAGTTTGCTACCGAGAAAGACATAACTTCACGATATCAAAATTGACTATTTTTGGCCATTTATCTTTAGTAATGGTACAACCTTAATTTGGTGCATTTGTACAGTATCTGAAGAGCACTGTCTAGCTGTTATTCAGTATTTTAGCATAACTACTACATTTAACTACCATGCTCTAATATTTATATCAACCATAAGCATTCTTAAGGTAGTTCCACGTTTCTGAAGCAGAAGGAATGCTTCTGATAGATTCTTATCATAGTGGTACAATTCTGTTCGCAGTTTATCTTTTATAAACCTCCAATTTTCCAAACGTAGTAGAGACTATAGTTTGCATCTGAAATTTTGGACAAATCTGTTTAGTATTCTACAGAAAATGCATTAAGAATAAAAAAATCCCACAATTTGTAAAAAGCCCACAATTTTGTAAAAAGCCCACTTTTTGTAAAAAGCTCACAATTTGTAAAATGCCCACTTTTATTTTCTTTTTGCTTATATATTGAGGTCCCATTGAGTTCAACGAGTCTTGGGTTTCCTACACCATTGAGAGAGATTTATTGTTTTATTTATAGGATAATTTGCATCAATGGAAGAAAACATTGGAGCTGGAAAAAAAATTCAAAAGGGTGAAAGGGGTGATGGCAGAGTTTATTGCCCTTGTAAAAAATGTTGTATGAGAAATAATGTTAGAGTTTTAATAGCAACAACAACAGTGCATTGTAGGAAATATGGGCACATTGATGGTGGATCAAATGACTATTGTCCCGTGGTAATTAATTATCTATCTTCATTTTGATTATATCGTAAAATTTTATATTATTTTAATATTTTTTATATGCGCACTAATGTTTAATTATTAATGTTTGTAATTTTCATAAAGGCACAATTGCCCCCCAACTTTTTGCAGATGATCAACCAGCTTCCACAGCAAAATAGTAGTAGATTAGATGATGTTGCACCAGTACAAGAGAATATTACAGCAAATATTAGTATTGGAAATGATGTTGTACAAGGTGAAGAACATGAAGCGAATGATGAAGGTAATTTTAATGATCCAATGGAGGTAGATCATGATGACAGTAATAAGACAGTTCACATTAATGATGGGACAAATAAAATGCTCCAAGACTTGTATGGTGATGCAGATGATGATGGTGGAGATAGCACTGACGGTATTTATGATATACCACTGATTGAAAGGTCAAGTGAACGACTTTTTGAACACTCAAATGCAACTCTTTTCTCTGCTACATTGTTGCTAGTGAACTTAAAGGTTATGAATAATTTGTCGAAGAGATGTATGACACAACTCCTAAGGTATGCAATATGTATATATGATCACATATATGTAAATGTTGATTATTTTCCCTTTTTAGTTGTAATAAATGTGTAAAATAATAACTTATATATATATATATATATATATAGATATATATATATATATATATCAAAACCGGCCGGTCGGGACGGCTACCGGTTGGAATTGGCCTTGCAACCCGGTCAATAGCCTATTTTCACTTGTTTTGGCCGGTTAACCGGACCTAACCGGCCGGTTAAGTAAGGAACCGGCCGGTTTATGCATAAAATGGCTAGTTCCATACTTAACCGGTCGGTTAGGTGCTCCTCCATGAGCTGCAAATTCCTCTATTATACTAGCAACAAACTTGTCTAATAACTCATACTCAACACCTTATAGTAGCAACAATACACATGATGACTGATAAATATAAGGCTGGCTAGCATAAAATCCCTGGCAGCATGCAACTCATCAAGTGTACTTGATGACAATTTATGTTCTCAAAACAATCAGCAGCAACCTTATTTCACACTCAGCTAGGAACTGTCAAACCCTCTCTCTCTGCTCACACATAGCAACATCATAAATACAAAAGCTTTCACACAACATACAAGCAATTTGATCATGGCATCAAGACTGATGCAAATGGTCTGATGCCACTCAAGGGACAACAACATACAACCTAATGAAAATGTGACTGGCAATAATAAATTGACCACTAGAAAATTCTCGCTTGGAGATGCACTAAACTGGCTACTGAGTTTTCTGGGTTTTAATGAATCTTTTTAGTGATAAATTTTGTCAAACACATTGTGAGAAGACTATTTAAGTTGTAATGCTCTCTCAACTTGTTACAAATAGCACTAATAGTGGGTTTCATAAACCAATTCAATACCTCTAAGTGTTGTAGATGTTTTTCTAGAAATTTATTGGCAAGCAAACATAGATAATGAAGAATACAAGATCTTCAAAATGCTCGTCTAATATATATATATATATATATATATATATATACTGAACCCAGAATTGTCTTTAAGGCTGATACAATGAATTGACAACAGATCTGAGCAGGGACAGATTGTATATTATAATATTAACTCAGCAATAAAACACAGTGAATAATATAAGAGAAACCTGATACATTACTTCAACAAGTTTGCTTATGTATTTTTCGATGATATGTATTGCATTTGGTGCCATTTTGATATATTCACCTTTGCATGGTATATAAATGAGAAAAATTTTCATATTTTGTCTCTATTGGCTTGGAATCATGGTTGAAAATCTTAAAAATAGTTTTTTTTTTTTTTATTAAAAATTAATTATTTAATGTATTTTTTTTAAAACTGGTTCATTGAGATTTAACCACTACCGGTTAGACCGGTTCTGGTTCGAAACCCTATTCATTAGCTCCACCGGTCTGGTCACCGATTCCGGTTTTAATAACTATTATATATATATATATATATATATATCTATATCTATATCTATATCTATATCTATATCTATATCTATATATATATATATGATTAATAATCTTTACAAGACACTACTTTTTGTTTATGTTGTAGATTGTTGGGTGAATATTTGTTACCATTGCCAAATACTTTACCTCGAACATATCGAGATCTACGTGCTATTATGAAACACTTTGGAATGGAATATAACACTATAGATGCATGTCCTAAAGATCATATTATATATTACTGAGAACATGCGTTGAAAACATAATGTCCGAAATGTGGTACCAGTAGATATCGAACAGATCAACTAACCAAAAAGGTGCCTCAAAAGGTTCTTCGTCATATTCCCATAATTCCACGTTTGCAGTGAATGTTCAGGTGTAACAGCATAGCATAGTTTATGGATTACCATTCAAAGAATAGAAGTGGAGATGGTGTTATTTGAATGCCTGCAGATGATTCTGCATTTAGAGAAATCGAGGAAAAATATGTAGATTTTAAAAATGAACCTCGTAATGTCAAGCTTTCATTGGTAGCTGATGGTGTTAATCCATTCGGAGAGCTTAGATCTACTTACTCAGTGTGGCCTATTTTCGTTATCAACAATAACATTCCTCCTTGGATGTCAATAAAGAGGGAGCACATAATGTTGACTATGATTATTCCAGGTATTCGATACATTATTTCTTTGAATGTAACATTTTCATTTCTCTCGTTGTTTGCATAAATATATATTTTATTTATTTACTTACTTATATATACATATATCATGGGAGTAATTATTATGTACTGTAATTTTGAACAATTAGGTAAGTACCAGGTAAAAGATATGAATGTATATATTGAGCCTCTTATCGATGAGCTAATACAGTTATGGCATGGCATCACTATGTATGACATCACTAAACCAATCAAGCTCAAGAGATTTCAATGCCGTGGAATGCTTGTATAGAAAATTCATGATGCCCCAAGACTAACACATGTTTGTGGTATGTAATATTTCATTGCACTTTAATATAATACATAATTATCTAAATTAGATATACCATATTGCATGTTTCAAAAATGATCTCATAGTATATTAATTGTTATTGATCCATCTATTGCAGGTCTTCAAACAAAGGGTAGATTTGCATGTCCATTTTGTGGCCCTAAGATGAAGTATCGTCATTCGCCAGACTTAAAAAATATGGTGTTTGATGAGTTTAGGCACTTCCTCCCTAGGAACCATAAGTATCATACTACTGAAAAACATCTTTTCAATGATAAAGAAGAAACTCGATTAAAACCACGAAGAATGACACCTCAGTTTTGGATGTTGGAATATAACAGAATTAATAATTGTTGAGCAGCTGGT